>QGMF01000017.1:0-112599 GCA_007821475.1 Lachnellula arida | reverse complement strand
CGAAGGCCAAGTCTCCTTCGGCACCACCTTCTTCTGCTTCGACATCGGGCTCATCTTCCCGCTCTTCTGGATCGCGACCAAGTGCCGGGACTCGGCGACGCGCTGGCGCGCCGTCGAGCTGCTGCGCTCCATGCACCACCAGGAGGGCACGTGGAAGAGCGCCAACGCCGCGCCGCGGCCGAGTTTGTGATACGTCTCGAGGAGGAGGGCTTGCAGGGCGCGGTCAGCCAGGACCAGATCCCGGAGGATTCTAGGGTGCAGTTGGCGAGTCAGGCGGCGGATTTTCAGAAGGGCGAGATTCGGTTGAGCTGTTTGATGAAGTCGAGTCTGGGGGCTGGGTCTTGGTATACTAGGGAGGTGGTGATTCCTTGCGCGCCGTTGCGGGGGCCTGTGGTGATGTGAAGCTTGTATGTTACTTCTGCCATCTCATCTCAATACATGGTTGGGAGCTAGAAGGGGTTTCATATAGCTTTCTCAAGTGAGAACATACCAGAAATTGTAAGCTTTTAGACATTGTAAGCTTTCAGACATTGTAAGCTTTCAGACATTGTAAGCTTGACCCGTGCTGATCCAATGTAAAAGTTGTGCCTCCCAAACCGAAATGCGAATGTAATGTGCGTGCAGCGTACTGATGTAGATTTTCTACCTCGCAATATAGTTAAGACCAAAATCGCCTTCGTTTCTACTCGCTTTTCATATTGCTATTTGTTTCTGGTGATTTGTAACTGATGGCATGCATGTTCACAACATTACTGTGTTCTTTGATCCGGGTCCCTTTTATCCAACCCTCGTTTGATTTTGGGAGGCTTCAACCTTGGTAGAAGCCGCATTTTGCCCCTACAGTCCAACCACTATTAAGCCGATGAGAGGGGAGACACCCATCATCGCTACCCTGGGTCTGGGTTAAGAAGGGTAGACTGGGACGCCTTTGGCGTTGGACGTAGGCGCTATAATTAGCATTCCTGGATATTCCTTTGGGCGCGAAGTCAAGATCTATCGGACAAGGAGTTTCTGATCGACTTGGTTGAGAGAACACATTAGAGTTTGGGGCTTCCAGTGGAACCGTGGGCAGGCCTGGCACCTCGAGCTCCCAGCTGACTTGGCGCATCTGCTGTTGATCCTCGTCTATTTCCATAGCAGAATAGTCTCCAGACTCTAGTGGATTAAGACTCGGAGGGGGGACAGTTTCTATCCTGCGTGGCGGATGAGGACTTTCCATCGTATTCGCATCTTGCAGGTAATTGACCATATCAATATCATCCTCCGTAGGCTCTTCGGTGATAGCCCGAAGCTCTTCTTCGGGAACAAAACCGCGTAGCATATCTATGATACTGGCTTTGTTGCTATTGAAGATCTGGGGAGTAATTCCAACGGACTGCATTTCCTTTCGAATCTGTCTCCATGTCTCCTGGCGGCTGGGAGTCAGCGACCGTGCTGTCTGCATAGAAGCTATCGAGGATTCGCGGCTTCTTTGCCGATGTTCTTTCAACTGGTCGACTTTGCGACATAGCGATGACCTTCGGCCTTCGGTCAGGCCCTCAAATTTGAACAGCGGGGAAAGAGAAGACCCACTGCAGTTGGCAGAAGCTCAACTTTTGAGATAGCAACGAGATATCCACCTCCATTTTCGTTTTGAAGACCCCAAGTCGTTGCGAAAAGGACCACCTTGCTTCTCTCCAGGGTGGAGAAGGTTCCAACTCAATTGATATTCTTCGAAGGGAATGTAATTCCTCTAGATCGGCCTCGCAACGTCTCACCGCCGTGGCTACATCTTTGTGTTCTTCTTGACCTAATTCGCCGCTCTCACAGACTCCCCTGGCGTCGACTAAGATAGCCCGGAGGAATTCAACTTGGCATTCTACAGAGACGAGGCTAGAGTTGGATGATTCGAAGAAAGCTTTGTCAAAAGCGTAGGTGTTATTGGTAGTGTTTTCTGTGGTGAGAGATAATTAGCACTGCTGATCAGAATACCTGTAGCTATGGGATGCCGTACGAAAGCTCCGTGAATCATTCCATTGTCCAATGTTATGGTCACCTTGAAATACATGGCCAGATCCATTGTGATGTGTAGGGCCCGAGTAGCTACGGGAATTACCAGCTTGCGGCCACATCCTAAGTGCTCTGTCTGGGTGGATGCCATACGCAGCACGTTCCGTAATACCAAGCTAGAAGTGGCATATCGCGATAGCATGCGAAGCAAACAATCAATGTGTCGTAGTGAGGCTGAGATTTTGGAAGGGCGTGGGCCGCGGGTGCCTCATAGGCGCGCTTACGTGCACTTTAGCCATCCGTGACAAAATCATCTAAGACATAGGATCAGCTCTGTGTATCTAACACCTCTTCATCTATGCAGACATAACAATGGCCGCCATGCGCGATGACTTACCTTCAACGACTGGGGAATACGGACTGCGTATATTAGTAGAGACTCCATCGCCCACAGTTGAGTATGTGGCAGCGCAAGGATCCAACGCATTCAAGACACAGCTGCTGAGAGAGGTTTTAGCATCGTGTTCATCCACGGGCTGACAGGAAACCGGGAGACGACGTGGACACACAAACAAAGTGGAACGTTCTGGGCTCAAGACTTATTACCCCACGATTTACGAAACACTCGAATAATGAGCTTTGGATACGACGCCGATGTTGTGCGGGCTATACAGAGAATTTCAAGCAATTCAATTCGCGATCATGGAAAGAGCCTTGCAAATGAACTTGCATTGTACAGGATGAAAACTCACTCCAACGATCGGCCCCTCCTGTTTGTTGCTCACAGTCTTGGCGGACTTGTTTGCGAACAGGTGAGTACATGCTACAGGTCCAATGTTGCTCTACTTACTGTATTCATCCAGTCTCTCTTGATTTGTCGGGGGTCTGCCGAGAAACACTTGAATGAGATGCTGGATGCAGTTGGAGGAATAATATTCCTTGGAACTCCCCACGCAGGGGCTGATCTTGCCAAGTGGGGCTTGATATTGACTCGCATTTCAAGCATATTCCGCAAGACTAGCGACTTGCTGCGCGTCCTAAATCCAGGTTCGGAAATGCTCGCAAACATCCAGCAAGAATTCCATACAATGATTGATAGTAGACGGGACAAGGGGAAGAAAATAGACCTTTTCTGCTTCTATGAAGAATATGGAATAAATGGCATTGGTGATGTAAGAGCCGGGGCCGGTTGAAAAACCCCCCGCAATGGTCTACCAGATCAGACTGACAAGCGCAAATAGGTAGTTCCAAAGCACTCCGCAATTCTACCTGGATACAACAACCAACCTATTCATGACAACCACATGGGTATGGCACGGTTCACAGGACGGGGTGACACGGGATATATCATGGTTTCCGGTCGACTCTGGTTGTGGGCTCAACAAATTGAGAAGGAAGCGGCAGCGAAAGGGCGTCGATTGGGACAATTAGACCCCTCGGCCGGTCGAAACGTTGCATACTCTGGGACGGTGAACATGGTGGGATCCGGGTCTGTTTTTCAGGGCGATGGAAATATTGGCAGCTACGATCAGCGCTGGTATTCGTCTGATGGCGTATGAGTATAATGTTCCGAGTCTTTTCACCTATTTATTAGGGATCCAGGAAATAAAGTGAAGTACGGTACTGTACCCCGTAATAACATTAATTTGTTGACCTTCCAACCCGAATTAAACTGTCTACAGAAGACTCCATTGTAATACACCTATTTGGTCTGTCACTTTTTTCAATCCCGGCATCAATTCAATTGCTTTACAGACCAAGGGAGCCTACAAAAGCATCCCCCCATACATCAACTACAACTCTTCATGCCCATACGGTTCCCAGTCCAAACAACCAATTACATCCACCAGGATGCTAGGATCGCGAGTGAAGATCCTAGCTTGGTACGCAGCACCTATAGCTCCAACATATCCCGGATCAACAGAATCTCTGATCTTGTCGTGGAGTTCAGAGGGCAAGGCCTGTCTAATGAGATCACGCATCTCGTTCATATCAGAGCTTGAAGCTTCCCCACTCAAGACGACGGCTCGTAGGAACTCGAAAGGCCCGAATTGCTCGTCTGTGGCTTTGTTGTGCTTTGGCTTGAAATTTTCATGAACAAAGTCTTGCAAAGATAGAAGGATTTTGTTGCGTTGACTTTGTGACATTGTGGAGTTTTCCTGTAAGTCTACTTTAGAATTAAAAAAATAAGAGTTGATTGGTTGAACGTACCGGAGTTTTCTGCTCTGAACTGCCCCCCAGATGGTCATCATTAGGATCCAAGTCTATGCGGACTTCAGAACTTGGATATGCGCCAAACTCTTCCACATCTGCCAGGCTCAGCTCAAGAATCTGCTCTTCGTAATTGATGAAGAGAACTTGATGGGTGCCATCTTCTATGTTGCAACTTGGACTTCTGAGGCCCAACCCAAGACAGGAGTCCATGCCATAAGCAAGACGGGCGTTGGTGAGGAACCTCTTGAATTGCCATCCTTGGAAAAGTGAAGGCTCCAGATCCATGACAGTATCTCTCAGTGCAGTCAAACTGGAGCGATTCAAGTGCTGAGGGTAAGTGACTGCTCCGATGGGAACCTGCTGATCAAGGAATATCAAGGATTCATTTTTGATCGTGGCAAGGGCCTCTGAGAATATACGGTTTGCGTTTTTCTCGTCATGATTTTCCGGTGGAGCAAGGACAAGCTCTCCTTGGTCATCCTCAACGTACCAGATGGCGGATCTCTGGCTAAAATACTACTGTATCAGTAAAAGTTACTGACAATGGCCAAGATCGTATAGCATTACACGAGACCAACACAGCATTGCAAAAACCCCTGCTAGAAAGGGCACATGGCTTACATTCTCTTGCCAATGGTAGATACCGTATCCATCATATACTCCTGGTATTCGGGACTACCGGGGACACGGGCCACCAGGAGAGGGTCGGTTTCATTGCTCGTGGTGAATAAAGCCGCTGTTCTGTAAAAGAGAGTTAGTGAGCGCAATTGAAAACTGTGCCGTCTAGGTAGGTACTCACATGTAGTTCAATCCAAAATGAACACCGAGTGCTACCGACCAATCAGTGTTTGATCTCGAACCTTCCCGATGCGAAAGAATTATCTTACGGAATGCATCCAAGGCAAAGCCTGCTGCTGAAAAGCAACAAAGGAAGAGAATCGTCATGCTCTTCATGGTGGCGGGCTCTTGTTTGGTTTTGGCTTTGGCGGGTTGGTTGTGCAAAAACAGAAAGAATTCCCGTACGTACTCTAAAGGTACGGAGCGAATATACCATGAGGACGATCGAAATTGAATGCAAAGTGGGCGTGAAGTAGTTAGGTGTCAACAAGGTGATTAGGTGTAAAGTAAGTGCAAAATAGGAGTGAATTGGATCCTGTCCGCCAATCGCGCTGTCTAGAAATGCTTGTATGTTGCCGTACTCCCATTCCTTCCGACAAAGCTTTCCGACACTCACTTTACACCTCCCCCACCCGCATGAACTATCAACACAACACATTAATATATATTCCCTTCTACAATTGGTACTTTGTGGCCTTCTCTTGGCCCTGGCTGGCGCAAATCCACTCTCCATTCCGGATCCCAGGGTAGCCACAGAAGTTCTCAAGGCTACTAGGGACTGGGATGGTGCCGCTGCTGTTGAGTCCACCGATGAACAGTCCGCCAATATCGACGAGGCTACACGAATGGCTCATGAAGAAGTGGATACATTACTCGTAGACCAGGCAAAAGACATATGGGGGATATGTGACCCTATGGATGCCGCTGACCTCCCACCTGAGGATGAGACACCATTCCCCATCAACTGTAATAACATCGGCACGGACAACGAACCCCTTTTCGACTGCGCGTACATGGGGGAAGAGTACGACAACTACCTCGTGGATGTGAAGCTCCCCTTCACATCTCATGGCGGCTGCGAACTATTGTGAGTCTCACATCCTTGTTCCTTTGCGCCTGCTGCGCACCACTAACACACTTCCAATAGTGCACAATGCCACCTGCCCGTCGAAAAATTAGCAGTCGACCCCTTGTGCACCTGCACTTGCAATGGCGAGATATCACCCTTGCGTTCGGATGAATGTGCAGGATTCGCCGGGGCACCTCCAGACCCTCCGCCAAACATGCCACCCGAAAAATCTTTCTGGGACAGAGTGAAGGGCTTATTTGAGTAAAGATGGGGGGTTTTACGATAGTTTCTTGCCTTAGGTATCTTCTGCTTGCTTGTTGAGCATTGGCAATGCAGCGCGGAATGTTGGCGATGGATTATGCTCATGTATGAGACCGACAAGTGCAATTGAGGAACGTGTATCCGTTATGAAAGATCAGAGCGAGCTCGCTGGTAATTTGCAGTGTGTATTCGAGGAAATACATTCAGTTCATCGCAATAATGACAAAAGCAGAGCAGCACTTGCTACCTTGAGCACCTCACTTTCTATATACAGGTGATGAGTGAACGCCAAACTAGGCAGATTGGTACGTGCAAAAATCGTAAGAAATCTTATTTGAACGCTTGCTATCAAGTTACCTATCGTGTCATATCGCACGGTCCCGTAAACAAGTACCGGTGCGCCAATTGATATCCAACGAACTCGACTCGCTGTAGTGACTCCAGCAAGCCAGCTCAGAAGGAGAATTCCCCAACGCCGTCCCCAATGCTCCATACACGTCTTACAACACCCCAATAATGAATTAATCAATCACCCTTGCCGCCTTTAGCTCCAGCAGTGGACCTCCCCCGCAAGACTCCTTCTAAATCTTCTCTCAGTGATCCACCAGGCATTGGACTTCTCGAACGGCTCAATTCGAAGCTTCTTCCCCCATCATCGCTCCCGGCGCCATCTAAAAGCTCGATGAGGTCCGCGGGTTCCGTTCTCCCATTCAAACTGGGAGTACCGGGTACCCCCTTAACTGCCAATTTTCTGAAGAATCCCTCGACTACTGCAGCGGCATTCTCGAATCCATTTCCAGACGACGTGACTGCTCCAGGTACGCCACTACTATCATTGCTTGTACCTTCCGCGATAGCTGCGAGTTCTTCGTTGAAGCCAAAATGGGCCACCTCCGCGCCCGAGATGGAGCTTGAGGGTAACGAGTCTATAGCAAGCCCTGGGAGATTCTTTCGTGTCCAATTATTGAAACTATCCTGTGCTGGCCCTGGCATTCGAACGCTCTTTCCTAGAGTACCAACGCCTCCAGGTCCCTTCATCCAACCTAGTCGATCCGCTGCTTCGCTTACGCTTTCGCGGCGTTCCCGGCGTGGGCGAGCGCTGGGTGCTGAGGGCGGAAAGTAGCTTCCTATCGAACCTATAGTGTTGGACGGTCGGTGGCCAAGATTACTCATTCGTCGGGAGGGAGTGCTCGAGGCGCTACCGATAGGATCTGTGGACGTTTGGGAAATTGTTTGTGACAGTCCGACCATGTCTAGGGAGGCGCGTGGGGTAGATACGGAGGAAAGTGTTGCTTGGCTGTTTCTCCGACGCGGAGGGAAGTAACCCAGGGATTTCTGAGGCATTCTAGCTATCTCGATGGGTTTCGAGGAGGGTGAAGATTCTATCAAAACCCACCGTACATGAGACCAAGGCCGATCGCCATCTTTCGGACGTTCTGTAGACGTTTCGGTTTGTGTTCCGGGCCATGTAATCCCGTTCGAGAAAGGGGCCGCTTCTTCAATCCCAGGCGTAGGAGCAAGTAGATCTACTCCTTGGGAATCAGCTGAAGAGGGCTCGCATGGTCGCCCCTTGACAGCGCAAGCATCAACCGGCAAGAGCAATGTCTTCCGAGACGATAAAGAGTCGTTCCATAACCCATTGGATCTGCGAACCACATCTCTTGGGCAATTATACTTTAAGACTATCCCGGCAAACGTATCCTGCGGTTGTACATGATGGACGTATACCAATGCATGTCCATCTTCTTGCGCGCTTCCAGGCCTCTGTTCGTCGCTTGATAACCTTCGTTTATAATTCCCACTTGTATCGACTGCTGTATGTTCCTCGTCTTTCCCCTCTAGAATCCTCTTCATCTTCTTCGCCCTGACCGCTGCTTCTCTTTCGCTCGTACTTCCAGTTCCAATACCCCCATCTTTGTTCGCCTTCATAGCCGCTTGTGATGGGCCCCATTCCTTCGCAGGGGTAGTCCGCTTCGTGGTCCCCCAGATTGTCCCATTCCGAGTATTTGGATCCTCATCTCCTGCCACACTCCCCAAGACAGAACTCGCTACTTGCTGAAATGTACTGCTCATCCAACTTGTATTCCAAATACCGGGCGCAGGACTCGTGCTCCTACTTCGCCTCCCATTTCTCCCCACTATATCTGGAGCTAACCGACCCCCAACTGTCCTCCCATTTCCCAAGGTCCCAGTATTACTCCTACTTGGATGCTTTGCGGGTAAGGGACTAACAGCCCGGCTACCTGAAGGAGTGGACGTTGCACTGGTGGTGCTGAGTTCCTGGTCTTCCAAGGTACCAAGCCGCCTGTTTCTGGGCCTGATACTCGAGCTCGCAGCCGAATCCCTTGTGCGGGAGACAGAGTTAGATCGTGGATTCGGGGTACTCGATCGAGAGGAAGAGGGGATCATGATGGATGATGTTGTAGCAGTGGTTGCGCGCCGACAGCCGGTCGTTGGTTCAAGGCTGGCATGAGAGCGACTTGCCGGCGAGGGATGGTTTTATCCTGGGAAGGGCATTACTGAATAACTATAAGAATATTAGGCTTTGGGACTTTCTCTTGGCGGACGGGCGCTATGATAGGAATATTAAATGTTTCTTGAATTAAGTTGCGCGGTGGTACGTACTTGATTGAACTGTATTGATTGAAGTGGAGTGGAGTGGATGGGGTGGATTGCTTCAGGATGGGCTACGGTGGCCATTTGTTTCAGCATCTTCAATCACTCCCTCACTCCGTGTAAATGACTTGTATGCGATCCAAGCCGCCAACTGCATGTCAAGAAGGTAAACACAAACATTTCTGGCTCGCCTTTATCTACGAAGCATATCCAAGATGGTGGAATGGCTTCAATACCCCGTCTCGAGTGAACACATATGCAACTGCAACATCCGGGAAGTCCGCTCCGCCCTTCCGCTCCTTCCTGTCAAGATGCTCTATGTGTTGCTCAAGAATACTTTTATATTATATTTCCATTAAGTTGCAAATAGCACGTTGGCTGAAGTTGCCAACAATATCCGGCTGGAGTTGACGCCGCAAACATTGCGGAGGCCTTTCTGTTCTTTACTTAAACCGCAAGTCACTGGGTTGATGAAAGGCATTTTTATGTTGTTTATATTGCCACAAACTAGGAAATCTGTGGTTTATAGCTGAGTTCTCTCTGGGTTGTCATATTTTCCCTGTCCAAACATGACTTGTAGAAGGGCAAGGGAGTCCAAGATTCCGGGGCAGTGTCCAACCTAGCTCCCAAAGCCAATATCGTGGAGAGAGGTATACGGCTTGAATCAAGCCTTCTTCATTCCATCGATCATAGCCATTATTTCGGTCTCGAGGATTACTTCTGCGAATTTCTGATCAATATCAAACAAGCTGTTGTCGTTTCCTGCTTGGTGTCTATCCCCGCACGCTTCCCTCACCACAATGGGCTTTATCCATGTTGCATAGCATCAAGAGCTGCATTTATCAGACCCTTGTAACTCCTAGAAGTTTCTTTTGATAAAATTTACCTTATCACAACCTATACTCGCCAACACACTTGCCAAGCTCGTTCCAAGAAAAAGAAAACTACTTGAGAACTGCTTCAAAATCATTACCTCGTCCTTCCTTTGCACAACTCCCTCGGCGAATTCTCCGAATGGATTTCCAGCGTTATAATAGCATAATAAGACATTAGGGAGTTTCTCTGTGTACCATTTGCCTCTCGAGCCAGGAGTTTTAAATATCACAGACGATAACACAACTGGAATGCCTACTGGGCGTAACCAAACCCCCCGCTCCCCCCCCCCCAAAAAAAAACATTAAAAGAGCAAAACTCTAACGGCCGAAGCCGCCACCTTAGAGGAAACCAGACGAACTGGTTTTGGATTCGGTGTTTGTAAGATTATAGTCAGATCTCTTCGATTCGAGGTTACGGACTGGCGCTTGATTTTTGATGTGGCGATTTTTCGATTTGGCGATTCTTCCTCAGTTAAAGTCAGGGACATAGACTACGCAATTTATGGTCTGTGTTATGAGACCCCGCAGTTTAATGTCTTACGAGAGGACGTCTTTTTGATCAGACCACCGATTAAGCCAAGTTGGCTTTTTGTTTTTGCTGAATTATTCTGCTTATTTGGGTATATGTTTGTGCAAAACTATTTGCCGGAGAAGAGCCTTAATAGGCGAGGTTTGGGGTAATTTATATGCTGTTGTTCATCTGATCATGATATGTTGGGTGGGTGTGAATAGAGGTTCGTTGGCGGCGTGACTTGAGGGGGATCGAACATCTACGTTCGCCGTCATTGTTTCGCCCATCACTGGACTTGTGAGTGGGCTGACATCCTGGATAGTTGCTACGCAGCTGCGCTGGGGACCATCAACATCACTACCACTTCGAATGTCTGGAGTTCTTTGACGGGAGACTGTGTGTCGTTGGGTATGGGAGCTGTCTGGATTATCGTATTCTCGCTGCTAGTTTCGCGTAAGAAGAAGTTGGTTGTGAACTTGTGGTTGAGAGGACTGTAGGAGGAGAGGCTGTTGCGAATCTTTCGGTGGAAAAATGAGATCTTCCGATGGATGAAGAGGGGGCAGCTCCTGAGAAAACAGGTCATCTGGTTGAAGAAAATGCAGCTGCGCAGGATTTGAGGCTAATTGAAGGGGAGAAGTAAGGTGCTGAAGAAGCATCGACTCCGGAAAGCGTCAAGTCCCAGAAGAGACTCACATGGTATTCATTGATCATCGGATCCCTTGTTTTCATGATAGTAAGTTTCCCTAATCCTGTTACTAGGAACAAAAAGTTATCTGTTCTTAGCTTATACCTTTTACTCTATACTAAACGAGCTATAATTTTCCCATCAAATTCTTCACTGGTTTTGTGGTGACTGTTTTCATATGGGTTTGGTCCTCATTCATCATCTGTGTCTTTATGCCGCTATGGGAGAGCAGGAAGGACATGTGGTACATAGTTTGCGCTATGTACCGAGACATGGTCAGGTAGAAGATTCATCACTCTGAGTGATCCTGCTTTTGCAATGCGGCTATATGAGAAATATCTTGACAGAAAGAAAATATATTAATATATATTCTTACCTTACTCCCAGAAACAAACAGCGCGGCACTCGATGCTTTCCCTCGGTGGTAGACGGTCCGTTCCTTCAAGCACGATTGCTGTGTGGGGACATCTCCAGCCAGGCAAATCTTGCTTTGTGTCATAACCTTTGAACACAACCAGATCTTCTGGGCTCATCTCATGCATATAGTACCACTGGTGCTGCTCACTCTCACAGCTATGGGACATGATATAGTTTCCCGACTCAACCCCACTAGGAAACTTCCGGGCTCTGAGCTGATAGTCTGATTCCGGCACTGTTGTTGCATCCGCTAGTGCCAATGGATCTCTCTTGATAGTTTGAATGGGTCGCCAGGTATTCACGTAGCAGAAGCGTGAGCTGGTATCGTAGAGTTTTACAATGTGCGGTGGCAATCGAAGTTCTTCCTTCGTCCCTTCCAGAAGCTCGGGAACGCCACAGTAGTCGACGTGAGGATGGCCAGAAGGGTCACCTGCGTTTTGTCGAACGAAGTGATTGAATACGCAGACCGTAGTTGCACCAGTACTTTAGTACAAGTAAGTTTCACGGAGCCGTATTTCGACTGAAAGGGACACCCTACATGGACTGCACAACGGCGGATACTTCTGGGTAGTACTCTTGTTTGATAGCTTCATCGTCGACGTGTCTCTCTTTCGACGGCAATTTGATGAATTCGAATCCGTTTGCGTTGATCTTGAATTGGTTTACGATTGGCCGGACATCATGGATCGTCATCGAACGAGCTGATGCCGTTCGCTCTCCATGGATAGGCTTCTTGAAAATACCGGGCTGTCTGGTAGTCCCATCCGCGGCAAAGTAGTTGATGTTGGCTACTACCTCCCGTGGACTGGCACAGGACATTTTGAAGCAGAGAAAGTTGCAACGAATGCTGGTTCTTCAGCAGGCAGAATTTCAACTAGGTAACGCGATCATTAGATATAATGCCACAGCAAAACTACTTGCACTTTGCGGACGGATGGGAGCCAGGAATACTACTTGACGGAGTCTCTTCACGAGGTTGTAAGTAACACCTTGTTGATTGGCTGTTCATCGACCGACTTGAATCGGACAGTTTCCCCGCATTGCATCAACGAATAGAAGCAAACCTCCAGCCAATAGCACGCATCCTATGGTTGCTCACATTGTAATACTCGGTAACGGAAAGACTGGACCTCTGGCTTGGTCTTTGGCTTGAACTACCGGTACTAAGGTATGTTTCGTAATTGCCTATGCCCGGCAAAGGAGGCGAGAATAAGGCTTGAGGCAGAATGAGTGTTTGGAAGAAGGATAGAATGAGAAGAGTCACTCGACTTGAAGCATAATTTTATGAGCAAAAAGCAAGGCAAACAAACAACAAACAAACCTCCGCATTGTATCCAGTCGATAACAGCCCAAAAAGTTCAGTTGCGTACTGTACTTGTCCATTATTGGATTCGCCGGTCCCGAAGTCCGAGAAAAGGAAGAGCTAGAAAAAACTACAGCTTGGGGGTCTATTTTCTCAAAAAAACATTAGTGATGTAGAACGTTCTTAATGATGAGTTGAGATTTTTGAAGAATTGTTCCGTTGCCTCCACCTCCCACTGTGAGAGATCTCATCGCGTCTCATCCTCATCTCGTCTCGGGCCCACCTCGGCAGGCGCGTCTTCCAGACCCAGAGTCCAGACTTCAAAGAAAGTGCCAGAGCCATTTTGATATTGGAACCTCCAAACCAACAATGTTCAGATGATACCAATAGATTTCTGCAATGCCAATCTGTATAGAATGCCGGTACCCAGTCAAGACCCTCTACACCGAATACTCGGGCGCCGATGACCGCTCCTCTGGTCATGGCGTACGCCTCACGGTATGCAAGAACTGTGGTCGTTTCTGCGATAAATACGTAGAGCATGACTTTGTGGTACTGTTTATTGATCTAGTGTTGATCAAGCCGCAAGTAAGTCTTGCGAAGCTCTTTCAAGTTGTCTGTTGCTGACATTTGAAAGGTGTACCGGCATCTATTGCACAATACGTTAATGAGAGAGCATGATCAGTTCGATGTGAGAACACCTCTCTTTCATTCAAGGTGTTTACTTATACATCACAGCCCTCCATAATACGCCTCGGGATTCTCCTCCTTCTCTTCGATGTTTACCTCACCTGGGCGCGGATCGAAAAGCAAACATCCAACAACCCCCCGCAAACGAAAACAACAGCAACTTCCTGCGTCTGGCGCAACAGCCCATAGTCTTCCAATACGTCTTCTTCCGTACATTTGCCTTGTCCCATTCCTAAGTCTCCAACTGACGGCTTCTAGTAATCCTCTGCGCCCTCTCAACACTCTCCTTCCACCTCTCCATCCGCTTCCTAACCTCCTCCCCGCTATCCCCCCTCGTCCTCTCGAACCTGATCCCCCGCTACCCGCGTCCGAACTCTGTCAGCACCGCACTGCTCGTCTCTTCCTCTACAAAGCTCTTCCCGATCCTCATGGTGATATGGGAATACGACGTGCCAGCCGCAGCACGATCACTGGGCTGGGCGGTGGTTGCGAATAATGTTGAGGCGCTGAAGATTCTACTGGATTGCGGGTATGGGACTGCGGCGATCTTGGCTACGGTTGGGGCGATTTCGAGATGGATGGTAGGGAGGGGGATTCTTTGGGTTGCGGGGCTGGATGGCGTTGATTCGGTGGGCGATTCGGGAGTTGCTTCTGATGGCAAGGCGTTGTGGGCTGTGGTTGAGTTGGGGAGAGAATGGGGAGGGAGATTAGGCTTAGGGTAGTGAATATATATGGCTGCTTTGGTTTAAGGTGACGTTAAATTGCTGGGTGTGAAATCCTGAGACCTTGTATTATGATGCTCTGCGTTTCTGCTTGGAGAAGCACAATTTCAGGCCATTGTGGGACGCCTTGGAATCCGAATCTGTAATCTTACAGCACTCCGTGTGGAGAAGCGGTAGCTGTCTGTCAAAATGTTGGCATTCAAGCAGCTGATAGCTCCCATTCCATATCAATACACAAGGCTCTCGAAAGTCCCATCCTATAACCCACACCCCAACGCCAAATATACATCCATGCAATCCTACTTCGACTCCTCTCTGTAATGTAGATCTTTGTCCTCAATTCTCATGCGCGGCCCCTGTTCTCAAGCCGCTTCGTCGGGGTACGATAAGTGGGTGCCATTGTGCGAGGAACGTAATGGCTGTTCAACAAATTGTGTCAGTCTTCTGTGCTCCGGGGAAGAATGGAACCTGGGTTTGGGAAGAACGTACCCCACATGATATAGCAGCTTGCGAAGGAAAGGATCAATGAACTCCGCCAGATTCTGTAGAGCTGTTAGCAGGATCTCCAGAAGATCTATAGAGGCAGATAGGGCGAGCGTACGTTTGTGTCTCGCCTTTGGGCGCCAAGAACCATCCTGCTGCACAGGCAAGGACGATTACCACGAGGCCGATGATGATGCTCCAGCTAGAATGAGAGTGATATGTTAGCTGATGGCCTGCTAGGATTCCATTCAATATAATATATAGAAATAAATTTGCTGCTTACCCGTTTGCCATGTTGTCGAGTGTTTCTGAAGCTTGGGTTGCGCTTTGGGGAGCTGTCGTGCTTGACTTTCAGGCGAAGCTTGAAATACGCGCTTAGTAAGCAAGGCTTAAAATTCACTAGTCAACCTTCACTTTCCTTGGGTCAAAATCAAAAACTTTCCTGGATCCGATTTTTCGATATATGATCAATCTCAATCCCTTTTTTTCCATTTACGACTATCTAGGCTCTGCTTCTCCTTTATGTATATTTAGTTTTCAAACTTGAGCCCAGCTTCTTGTCTCACAGCTCCATAGATTGCAGCAATATCTCCCGCCTCCCCGCGATGCTTCTTGACTTGCTCCAAGTGAGCGTCTGCCACTGTCAAAGCCTTCAAATGCGTGCCAGAATCCTTAGCTAATTCCATGGCGTGGGCCACGTCCTTCCTTGCAAGATCAACCCCAAAGAGAGGCTCCTCCCGCTTGTGATAGTCTCCTGTAATCATCCTCGTCGAGTAGGCAGCATAGGGACCAGGAAACATCGCCTCAACAAACAAATGGAGGTTGTCGCTACCCAATCCAGACTTCTCCGCCAAGACATGACCCTCTGACAAAGTCTCAACCATATTGAAGACGAATGTATTCCCAATGACCTTGAGAAGAAGCGCCTTTCCAACAGGTTGTCCTCCAAAATCGATATTAGCTCTTCCAATTACGCCCTTGGTATATGGCTTGACCTTTTCTACACTCGATTCTGGACCAGCAAGAACACAGACAAGTTGACCATTGTCCGCCATGGCCGGAGCTCCAAAGACGGGACATGCTACAAACTCGGCTCCAGCGGCTGTGATCTTCTTCGCTAATCCTTCTGTGGTATCCGGATGGACGGTTGAGCAGTCGACAAATAGCTTGCCTTTGCTATTACCCTTAAGAGCTGCATCGATGGTTTGGTTGATTGCCGCGTCATCTCCAACGCACGTGAAGATGATGTCCGCTTTTGAAACGGCTTCTTCGACAGTGGAGGCAACAGTGGATTTTCCAGAGGGTAGAGACTTGCTTAAATCCGTAGCACGCTTTTCGGTACGGTTGTAGATGATCAAAGGCTTGCCTAATTCGCCTTTCTCAACAAGGTTCTTGCACATGCCCTTTGATGCTGTCAGTAGGTATAACTGGAGGGGAATAGGCACGAAACTTACCCTGCCCATAGACCCAAGTCCAAGGAATGCTAGTTGAGGAGCCATGTTGTCAAAATTCCGAGTTTTGTAGATAGAAGTCTGACGAAATTGTAAGTGTGAAATTGTAAATGTTCACTTTGCTGGTGATGGACTTGAAGCTTTATGTACGTCAGAGGTTGGCGGGGTAGTGATAGACCGTAGCAATATCGACAACCTTGTATAGATAACTAGATCTCTTATAAGAAGTTAGCAAGAGCCGTTTGAGGATTAACTAATCCCCACATGGGGCAAATGTACTCGTTTTCTCAAAAGACTCACACCCGTCCGGTCCGTACGATTCGCATGGAGGACAGACCGGACGGAATGGAGGCCCGTGCTGGACACCAAAAGCGGCACTCATAATCATCGACTTTTAGTCTTGTACTGACGAACGCATCATAAAGCAGTGCCGCTTTCCACCTCCAGCCCAGCCCTACCTAAGCCTAAAAGGTGCTCCAGACCAGACAGCTCAAATCTGGTTTTGGGCCCGAGCGTTATCGATAAGGCTAGCGCCGGCATCGGTCATGGAAATTCACAATCACAAGCCAGACGTCCGAATAAATTATTTAATGGTTCATTCGCTCAAACTCTCTTCATGCTGCTTTCAAGGTGATTTATGGTGATATATTATTCCAACATGCACAATGATATTGCAAAATATAGCTTGGAAAAAAGGCAAAGGAGTGGCTGGTCATAGTGTAAGTCAAGAACTTGAAGCGGTGAGAATATATTTAACTTTTGGCAGGTACAATCCTGGGCACAGCGTCGAAGACACCTCGAGGCTTTCCCTGAAGATGGCACGCGCGGGTTTGCCACGGGCAGACCATCCGCGAGTCAATTGAGAGAGGAATTGGCAAAAGAGCATGTCAAGAATCTATCCAACAAGCAGAAAGCGAAGAAAGAAGCCAGGGCGGTAGACAAGGTGCGAACCCAGCAATTGGGATAACATGCAGTGCTAATTCATCTCAGGACTTCTTCATGTCAGTTTTAAACTCATCGGCTACGAAAAGAGACGCAAAGGCATATATACAACGTTTCACTCCTTCAAAAGAGTCACCGAAGCCTCCCCCAACGAACCCTGCCGCCCCCGAGCAGAGAACTCACCCATCACAAGGTAATGGTGTCAATCTTGGGGGATTGTACGGACCTGCTTCGGTTGTGGGGAGCCCGCAATTTCTACAGTATCCTCATAAACAGACCGGGTCCTTGGCGGGCCCTCGACTACATGTTGCATTGGTCAAAATTAGAGCCCCCCAGACTTTGGATGACGAAACTCTCAATGGCGTGGGGAGAACATTGTCACAACTTGCACGGCTAGGCTTACTAAGTGTGGTGGTGGTTGATTGCAATCGAGTTCCAGAATCTACCCCAGATCCCAGTTGGCGGCCAGTAGCAACGACCCAGGCAAATCGAATCGTGGCAGCAATCGATTCGGAAGGAGTTACAGAAGCAAGATTAGTCGAAAACATTATAGGAGTATATGAGGGGTCTGAAGAGCTACGATACGGAGCTCATACACCCATCGCAACTCATGTCACTCTCCGCGAATTGATGATGACCCCTCTAAGACGTGGTGTTATTCCGGTCATCCCTTCTCTTGGCTATACCGACATTACTCAAACTGCAGTTCCAATCCTAGCTAGTGATGCTGTGCTTGCCCTTACAAGGGAGCTCGCAGGACTTCCTACCCAGACTTGTCCCGATGAAGACCCAGAAGAGGTTAGAGAAAGGTTACAGACTCGTCGCGCCGAGGTCTCTCTCGATCGTATTATTATATTGGACCCTCTTGGAGGAATCCCGACACCTCATCGTCCAAATGGCTACCATGTCTTCTTAAATATGGAGCAGGAATTTGACCCTGCGAAGAAAGATTTGCTCAAGGGGATCCAACTGGACACGGCTGAAACCTCTCTGCAAGGTCAATCCAAGCGAAACCATGTTTCTGACCTTGGTTCAAGCAATCCCTTTTCAAGGTTTGTTGAAACTGAATTTGGGGGCCCAAAACCTCCACAGACGCTGGCTTCAGAACCAGAGGCAACCATTACACCAAAGCCAGAAAACAAGTACCATCTCCAGAACCTCGAATTGGTCCGTTCTGTGCTTTCAATGCTACCACCTAGCTCATCAGCCTTGTTGACCACCCCGGACGAGGCAGCGAACGCTGGCAAGGAGACTCCATTCCGAGCTGGAGGTGTAGGCACGCGACGACACCGGAATCCCTTAATTCACAACCTACTCACTGATAAGCCAGTGTTCTCATCATCGCTGCCAATGGGCCGCTTGGGTCAAACAAAATCAATGATGGGGGATGACCCCTCCACTCTAGCTGCAAGCATTACTCCAACGACTTTCGCAAAACACGGAATGCATATCACTATATTTCCTAATCCGAACCTTGCACCTTGGGAGCCACCACGGCCTGGAAAGGAACATATGAAGCTGACAGATTCATATATCGATCTCCCTCGTCTGGTGCATCTAATAAACGATTCTTTTGGGCGCACACTCGATGTCAAAGAATATCTCAAGCGTGTCAATGGCCGCATTGCCGGGGTTATCATTGCTGGCGAATACGAAGGCGGAGCATTGTTAACGTGGGAAACACCACCTGGCGTGCCAGATGATGAAAGTCCTGAAAGCAGAGCCAGGATGGTGCCATATCTAGACAAATTTGCGGTCTTGAAGAAATCCCAAGGATCTGGGGGAGTTGCAGATGCTGTATTTACAGCCATGGTGCGAGATTGCTTCCCAAATGGCGTGGTATGGAGGTCAAGATCCACGAATGTGGTCAATAAATGGTATTTTGAGAGATCTAGAGGGACTTGGAAATTGACCAATACGGGTTGGACGATGTTCTGGACAACTCCTGATATGGATAGACAGACCTTCCTGGATTATGAGGCTGTATGTCGTGGTATCGAGCCTTCGTGGGCCGATGGTAAGTCAAGACTAGATTAAAAATTCAAGTTGAACAAACACCGCCGTTCATACAATCATATTCAGCAAATAGTAGTGATAAAAGGGGTATTAGTTTGAAGGCTTTCAGGGGTCTCAAATGCCGACTCGAGATTATACTTCTCCTTTCCAAACAATAATCTAATAGCCCCCGAGAAAACGCGAATCCTTAGAATTCTTCCTAAATAAAGTCCTTCAAGAAGTGGTGAGTTGTTTATTAGGTTTATGTAAGAGCTTTTCATCTTACTTATCAAATAGATCTCACTAGCACGTGAAGATGAAGGAGTCTCGTGCTAAACACAAAAGCGGCACTTATTATCATTGACTTTTAGTAGTATACTTGGTGCCGCTTTTTGAACCGCGAGGGAGTATTACGGCGCGCTAAAGATCGATTGGGATACGACGCATGCTTGCTTGCTCAACGACATGACCTCCCTTTCTAACATAAACAAAACAATCAAATCCTCATACCACTGACCTATCAAGCATACTCCCCACAGTCGCCAATATGGATAAAGTTTCAGCATTTGGCAAGAATTTCTCGTAAGTTTTCCAAGCCCATTGAATGTTATCGTCGACATCAAACTGTCTTACCTGGCATCAGCAGCCTACCGGTATACGGAAAGTATGCGACCAATGCTAACATTTCATTTAGGGCTACATTTACTCCATTTGCCGCCCGCACACAGCAATATGTGAAGGAACAGCTTGGACAGACCGAGGACAAGGTTAGAGAGCCGTTCCATTAGCTATAGGCAGACAACTGATATACGTTCCTCATCCAGACCCAGCTTCCTCCGGACTATATCGAACTCGAGAAGCGAGTTGATGCCTTGAAACAGGTTCACCAGAAGATGCTCCAGGTTACGTAAGTGCTATCATAGAGAATACTAGCGACAGGAGTCTTGAGTCTGAACCTAATCGCTTGTCACAGTTCCCAATACTCCAACGAAGGATACGATTACCCTGCGAACCTCAAGGAGAGCTTCGGAGACCTTGGCCGCACAGTCAGCGAAAAGGTTCACCTCCTATCATCCGCAACCTCTCCCGCTGAGGCTCAAGCAGCCCTCACTGCTCCTCCCTCTGCGAAACCACAACCAAAGACCTTCAACCATGCGATCGCTCGGGCCAGTTTGGCCAGCAGCCAGCTCCTCCAACAACAAAATGCCGGTACGGGTGAAGATCCTCTCGCAGCCGCCCTAGAAAAGTACGCGCTCGCCAGCGAGCGTGTTGGTGAAGCTAGACTTGCACAAGACTCTCAGATCCAGAGTCATTTCCTCGCAGGCTGGAGCACGACCCTCAATACCAACCTGATGTTCGCGACCCGTGCTAGAAAAAGTGTGGAGAACTCGAGGCTCATGCTTGATGCAGCCAAGACAAAGTCCAAGAACCCAGGTTGGAAACTACCAGGCCAAGCTTCTGCACGAGCTGAGGGGCAAGATGAAGGCGATGCGGCTGAGGAGTCCCGAGTCGAGGTTGAACAGGCCGAGGATGAATTTGTCGGCCAGACTGAGGAAGCAGTTGGCGTTATGAAGAACGTAGGTGTTATCCATTTCCTACCTTTAATACATTGCTAATTGTTATAGGTACTGGATACCCCTGAGCCACTCCGCAACCTTGCCGATTTGATCGCTGCCCAGCTCGAATACCACAAGAAGGCATACGAGATTCTCAGCGAGCTTGCGCCCGTTGTTGATGGTCTACAAGTTGAGCAGGAAGTGAGTAGGTCCAAGGACTTTTCTGCTTAAGCGGACGCTGATGAAGCATTCCTCGCAGGCTAGCTACCGAAAGAGCCGTGATGGAACAGCGTAGAGTGTATGTTCTGACTGAAACAGGAGACCAAAGGTTCTTTCTCGTCGACCAGGGATAGTAGTGATTTGTTCTGATTTCAGAGAACTGGTAGCTTGCTGGTTCACTCTTTTCCTTGGGTTAACAACTTTTTTCTGGGCGGTGTTCTATGGTGTATGTCGAGACAATCGATGAGATTCCCCAACTGCCACTTGATTTAAGAATACTGCGATTTATGAACTAACACCTGGGCGCTAGCTTTATGCATTTTCCAACTTGAGGTTTGTGACGAATCAATTCCTTGCTACTTACCAATGCCCATAGTTTGCCACTACCAATCGGGACTTGAATTATATTTAAATCCGTCCACCTTTACATGATTATCCATGTGCACGTGGTAGGTAATGTGGTACCCAGATGGTGGTGACGATCCCTTGATTCTTACTGCTTTGGGGAAAGTAATACGCTAGGAAATAGTCTTTTATTGAGAGTAGTCCTGCTCTCTATAATAGCCTATTATTCTAATTCATATGTCTAAAATCTTAATGGCGGAACTGCAGGCTTATTCCCCAGCGCTTCATCAATCTTTTCTAAAATATCCGGCGTCAGCTTCTCTACAAAGCTCAGCGCCTGAATATTCTGATGCACCTGCTCTACCCTCGATGCCCCGGTAATCAACGACGATACATTCGGATTGCTAAGCACCCAGGCCAGTGCTAGCTGCGCCAACGTCGCTCCAATCTCCTCAGCAATGGGTTTCAGTGCCTCAACCTGCTTCAGCTCCCGTTGCCACGTCTCGTTGCCGAATGTCGCAGCGAACGACTTCGAGTACTTATCCGTCGCCTCGGCCAAACGGCTGCCCGCCGGCGGTGCCTCGACGCCATTGTACTTTCCCGTCAGTATGCCCTGTTTCAAGGGCGAGAAAACGGTGAGACCGGTGCCGAACTTGCTGTAAAGCCAACGGAAGTCGTCCTCGACTTTGGTACGGGTGAGGAGGTTGTATTGGGGCTGTTCGACGGCGGGGCCGATGAGGTTGAGTCTGTCGGCAGCACGCCAGGCGTCGGCGATCTCAGAAGCGCTCCATTCCGAAGTGCCCCAGTAGAAGGCTTTGTCGGTATTGATTAGGTGGTTAAAGGCGCGGACCACTTCTTCGATTGGGGTGTTACGGTCGGGACGATGGGCGTAGAGGATATCAACATAGGGGAGGCCGAGGCGTTCGAGCGAGAGGTTCAGGCCTTCGATGATGTGCTTGCGGGAGAGGCCGACATTATTGAGGGGGTTAGAGGGGTCGGCAGAGTTATTGAGACCGAAGTAGATCTGTGGGAGTTAGTATTACTGTTTACTGAACTATGGTCTTAGATTCACCTTCGTCGAGACCACGAGGTCATTCTGCTTCCAACCAAATTTCTTGATCGCAGAACCAAGGACGATTTCAGCCTTGCCTGCATTGTAGTTCTCGGCCGTGTCGAAGAAGTTCACCCCTGCATCATGCGCAGCCTTTATGGAAGCGAAAGCATCGTCTGAAACAGGTCAGTCTTGAGTTCTTGAGATTATCTACGTCCACTCCACAGGGTACTATACGTACCATCTGTAACATGTCCTCCGTGGGTAATCCAGCCGCCGAGAGATATGGCAGATACTTTCAAACCCGTGCGTCCAAGGAAGCGATATTCCATCTTTGGTGCAGACATATTCAGAGGCTCTTGCCGTTTTATGAACAGAGAGAATAAGAGAAGTCAATATATACTCCATATATCAAGATAAGTCTACTTGATGTATAGCGCGTGAGCACATCATCACGACTAGCAAATCCCCCACTCTCTACATGTACACCTAGTCCAAGTCTGCTAGATGCGCAGGTTGATACATTACGTGCTCGACGCCTTAATTGTGCCTTCAGCTTCCCCGCCTATCTTCGGATGAATATTCGTCAACATTGGAAAGAAGTAGGACTGTAGGGATCCACCATCGAAACCTTCTGGCTTCATTTTCACGTGGTTTGACTTATTGAATCTATGACAGATGCAGTGTCTAACATTCTTCCTGGTTTGTGTTTCCTTTAAAGTAGGTTAATTGGTCTCCATGATAACAATTACAGTGTCACATGAACCATATTGCCTGGATTTTAGCTCAAAATCCACCACGCCCACCACGCCCTGAGTTCAGCTCACTCCCTCGCTGGAGAAAATCGAGCTCAATTTCTAGGTCGACACAAAAAGCAGCATTTATTGTTCCAAATTTAAGTCTCCATTTTGGCTTGAAATCTTGCAAATCGGCACCGTTGTTTCTGTCCAGGCCGAGCCAGTCTAAAACTTGGCCAGACCGTCCTTCCATCAACCCTTACGAAGCATCTCTCTATTCTGAAAACTTGACCTCCCTCGATTTAATCCTCACGACCTTTCCTCCCGCATCCTCAGCAATCCCCTCACTAATCTCGTCGCTCTCCTCTCCCACCGATGTGAAATGCTCTGCTACCGCAGTGAAGTTTTCTCCGTCAACTGCCTTCCCCTTCCTCGACTTCTCTAGCCATGCAAGCAAGACGGCCGTGATAGCGAGCAGGAAGCAGAACCCGCCTGCCGTATAATTCCCCGATACAACAGCAGGTTGGTCCGTCGTCTTAAAGATAGCCAGCGGCACCGTGGCGATGAAAACCCAAGCCCAGACGTTGAGGCCTGCTGAGGCGAAGGCACGTGTTCCTGGGTCTCCGGCACTATTTGATACATTAACCATGAAGATCTTCTTCGGAGGTTCTGAACAGTGGTAAGGCAGTCTTACAGAAGATCTTGCGTCCATGCCCAGAACATGCTGTTGCTGGCTTGCGCCCAGCCGGTCTGGTAGTACAGAAACCAGCGGAAGGCGCGGTTCTTCGGGAAGACTGGAGTTGCGCCGAGGAGGATGCAGACGATACCATTGACCACTCCTCCGAGGACTAGCATGGGCCAGCGGCGGCCACCGAGCCAAGTATCACCTAGGGGGATTTGTCAGTATGGTTTGCGGACTTGTTTAGTAGCTTTCACAGGAGAATGGGAAGTTGAACATACTGGACCAAGCCATGAATAGCGTTACAGCTACTACGACAGCCTGAATAGGAGTAGTATAATTATCTGTTCAGTGCGTTAGGGGCTAGTATATTGCAACGATCAAGAATCATAATGCTACATACTGATCTGGGGAACAGTATAGGATTTAGGCTTCTTTGTGTTCCAAGCCTTCAACCAGAAAGCCATAGAGTTTGAGGGCTGATTGCCAATAGAGTTGCAACTTCACATTCATTAGCATCTCAGTTTCTCTGCAAATTAACTTTCCTTACATGGAAATAACCCATAGCAACCAGATCTCCGGCGTGAGCAGCCATCGCTTAACCTGCGCCTTCGTGAAAGCACCCTGCTTGACGCGTCCTTCTAGCGGATTACGATCTCTTGCTAGTTCAATCTCCTAACTAAGAGTCAGTCTATGGGTATCTTGTTCAATCATATAGGAGACTTACCGCTTCACTGAACACAAATCCTGGCTTCTGTCTAGCTGGGACGTCGGGAAATAGGAACACTTGAGGGATGATGATCCCGATTGAAATGATACCATCGATGATGAAAAGCTCCATGCCGTTAGTATGATACCTATGTGTCGGTCCAAAAGCAGTATACATACCCATCGCCACCCAGCAAGTCCGCTTTTGCCATTTAACCCAGTATAAACACCAGCTTTAGCTGTCAGTTTTGCAAATTAAACCGGCTGGGTCAATGAATGCTCTTACACTGAAGATAGGAGCTGAACATGGGGCCAATTGCCGTTGCACAGTTGATGATTGCGAGACGCTGTCATGGGTTAGAACGTGTGAAGATAATTTCCCAAGATATCTGAGCGTACCCTTGCAAGTTCTGCTTTCTGGTACCAGCCTCCGCACATGTAGACAACTGAACTAGGTGTCAGAGAAGAGCCTAGTGATGATTTTAATAGGTCGTTTCTGTACTCACTTGCGGAGTAATGGCCACTAGATTATATATTAGTTGACCACAAGAATAGAAGTCAGAGGATCGGAGGGATTTCTTACGTTTCAAATATCCCAACCAAGAATCTCAGAACATACATATGAAGAGATGTTTTCATGCTGGCCTGCGCGAAGGTACTTGCTGAGTATTAGCAATGGCATGACCAGTAAGACATTATGTTATTTACCAGATAGTCCATCCCAATTCCATAGCCCTTCACGGGAGATTAGTCCGCGAAACAACTATAGCTTTAATTTACCAGTTGTTTTCGAAAACTTACGGTATGAACCATCTCGGATTGACTCTCGTGAGCAAGAGATTACAAGGCCAAAGCCCAAGGATATTAGCCACGCTATAAGCAGTCTGCAAGCGAAAGTAGTTAGTGAAACAGCAGGACTCGTCGCCTTGGATGAACTCTCACGCTCGCGTAGTTAAGTTGGTTCCCATAAAGACCGAGATCTTCCTTCATGCCCGACACGAACGCAGTATTCAGATTAGAGCTAGACCGTCAGCACTCGAAGTGCTATCAGAAACCAATTTTCTCACCGGTCGATATACTTGATAAATGTACCCAGACACCCAAATGTCATGAGCGTCAGGTCCAGCTACGTGCCATGAAAGTCAGTTAATATCCAATAATGACTAAGATCAACGACGTGAGAACGCACTTTGAATAGCAGATGGCGTTCCTGATAGATGTTAGTAACGTGTACCGCGAATATGACGGCGGGTGCATGCCTCTGGCGATTTATCCCACGTATCCCAAAAGTAACTCCTCCAGGTTCGCTCCCGGACCGACACGTCGACACCATTCTCGATCCCAGCTGGTTTTGCATGGTTAATGGTTTTCCGCTCGACGTTGTCTTGCAATTTTGGTTGACTCATAGTGCTCCGTAGCTATCTATAGCTAGGGTTTCACTTCAGGCAAGCAAGTTGGTATCAATTACGCTAATGATGCCAAAATAAAAAACAATAAACGATGCAACGAGGATACAGAATTGTATTATTATCTGATATACATATAAAGCTGTCAGATGTGTGAACCTAACTTTATTCAAACCCTGTTGTGCTCTGGAATTGACAGCTAGCACGGCATCAGGACGAATATCACGTATTCTTAAACGTGGTGGATTTCTGAGTAGATCGAATTAGTGAAGGGTCCATAGGTAGCCTTTTTATTGGCAGCAGGCTCTTTATTCACAAAAGGATCACCGAAAATCGATCCACCGCTTTGGGCCCGAAGCTTCTGGCGGATATCATACCCCCGTGTCGTTGTCCTCCGTCTTTTGGGGATGCAGGTGTGGCAGCTTCACTTCCCCGCAAATCGTCTAGATAGTAGATAGGCCCGGAGTACGAAGTACCAAAGAAGAATAGTTGAACCAGGCTAAGGTACGAATAAGAGTGGTGGCATTGTTTTCCACGTGGATGGACCATTTATAACGGGCTGCCTCTCCGGTGTTACCCATTACTCGGATTCCTAGTGCAGGGTTGTTTGGCCAATTGGACCAGGTCTTAGTTCTATTCTTTCTAGTTTTCACGTAAACAAATTATGACAGAACGGTATGGCATCAGTACTTCAAGTATTGCACCATTTAACGTATAGCTGCTGTCAGGGTATAACTGTTTCTCTACTACTGGCCTCAGTCTTTGAATGGCTTTGCGCGTCAGTCTTACCTGACTCAACCTTATAGAACAAGTCCAGTTCATTTGAACTTTGTTGTGCTCCTAGATTTCGAGTTCTTTAGTAATATCAAACTTAATAGGTGCTCTTCTTATCACTACAAGACAACGCTTCAACCGTCGCCTGATGTCGTCTGCCTCCATCGCTTCGGCGACCGCGAAGAATTTCGCAGCTGATAGCACCCCCAGTTCCCTTCTCCAGCTAGAAGCCTTTGATATCCCATCTTCTCGATATGTCCACGGCAATGCCTTCCCTCTCGGGCTGCGCCCAACCGCGTCGACAGAAAACCCTTCTATCGAAGAAGTGACAGCTCACATCAGGGAGCTGGCAGATCAGGGCATAATCCAGAGTCTGCTAACCAAACGTAAGCTTGAGTTGAAATGTGTTACTTGTTTGGGAACCTGACGAGCTTCCAGACGGCGTGATACTCTTCCGTGGCCTTTCTGTTACTGATGCCGCAGCCTTTTCCGCCTTTACTGAAGCATTCAAGTTTCCAAAGCACTATCAAGAAATAGGCCTCGCAGGAAAGAGATCCATCGTGGCTGGAAATGTCAAGACTGCTAACGAGGAGCCACCTGATGTCAAGTTCTATTACCACACAGAGTACGGCCGTAGTGCAGACTACCCAGACATTCTCTTCTTCTATTCGGAGATCGTTCCGGAACAAGGTTTGAGCTCCTCATTCTCAGCATGCAGAAGTAGGGACTGACATGGCGTCAATAAAGGGGGCCAAACTCCAATACTGTCCTCAGTAGAGCTCTGCGACCGACTCGAGAAAGACCTGCCACAGTTCTACCACGACCTCACAACCAAAGGCGTCATCGGCCGGCAATACTTCCCCGCGCCCAACACCGACGAGGCCAAGACCATCGGTTGGAACTGGAAGGACTCGTACGGCTTTGACATCCAACCCAACGACTCCCTCGACGTCCAACACTCCAAGGTCGCCGCCGTACTTGCCTCAAAGCTGCAAGCAAAGGCGGAATGGCAGCCCAACGGCGCGCTGCATGTCCTGCAGAAACTGCCCGCTATCCGCCGCGTGAAGAGCACGAACAAGCCTACGTTCTTCAACGGCTTTGCGGGCGTGTATGGTCGGGCGCGCGATAATGGGGCGCTGGAGCCGCCGTACCGTGGCGCGGATGGAGGCGTCCATCTCCCGACTACGTATGGAGATGGGAGCGAAATTCCTGTCGAATACCTAGAGCGTCTGCTGAAAATTCAGGACGAGATTGGATTCTTGACGCCTTGGCAGCCGGGGGATGTGGCGTTGATTGATAATCAGACTGCGCAGCATGCTCGGACGCCGTGGGTAGGGAAAAGGTCTCTGCTTGTGAGCTTGTGGGAGGGCCATGAGAGACTGGGAGCGATTTAGGAGCTTACGGAATATCCAGGGAGTTTCGTAAATAGAAGAAATTTCAAATTATTAAAGAAGATTGTCTAAATAGTTGATGCAAGTTCAAGTATTCAGTATGGGATGGGGTGCTTGTCCAGTTTAGGGTTGTTGCATTGCTCGGAAGAGACCCTAGGCTACCTAGTAAGAAAGGTGTTGATGACTAAGGTCGTCGTCCAGTAGGATCACTCCACTGTACCTTTAGCCTGGCAGGCTATATCAGGCTAGATAGAGCTAGAAGGCCACATATGTAGTGTACTTTCCACTTTAGAACAGAAATCCATTCAAGTATCATTACACTGATCCTCAAGCTAGAACTTATAGAAAGGCCAAAACCTACTCGTACACCCAGTAAAAACGCCCGTAGAAAACACCAATTTCTGCCCATCAGCTAGCCACGACAATGGCGTGCAGGTCTTGATATATTGCGTGACGGCGGTCACGGACCCAAGTTGTCAAAGCAGCAATGTCCGTCACCACTCGGCCATCAAAAGTGGAATGAGGAAGGCATGTATATACTGACTAGGGTATGCATTCTAAGCTTAACCGATGCATTTTCGCAAATTTGAAAGTTACGGGGGATTTAATCTCACCTGGAATTAAGCCGACTTGTTTTTTGGTCTGATTTCTGTCTTCTCAGCATGTCGCAATTTGATATTATACCGATTATAGACTACTCCAACTTCGCGGACCCAAACTCTAAGGAGCAAGAACTGGAGAAGTTGAAAGAGGCAATTTTCAAGATTGGGTTCTTATACCTCATTAATACTGGCATCGAGGTATAAATACCATGGCTTTTTACAAATTAGTTGTATTCAAGCGTTGCCCTTTTCTTCATTTGTTTCAATCTTGTCTTTTTATTTTGTGGCTTATAACATATTTTAGTCTTCTGTCGATGACATCTATGCGCTCTTACCAGATCTCTTCGCGCTTTCCGACAAGGAAAAGGAAAAGTGCAGCATGCGCAATTCGCCGTCATTCCTGGGCTATACGAAATTGGGGGCCGAGTCAACTGCGAAGGCGACTGATATGCGAGAGGTATGCTCAAGAAACATTATATGCGAGTAATATAATTTAGGATTTGATACGATGGTATTGCAGCAATTCGATTTCGGAACTGTGCCGAAAAAGCAGTGGGTGGAAGGAGATCCCCTATATAAGAAATTAGAAGGGAATAGCCAGGTTGGTGCCCTCCTTTTCAGTGATTCGACGTCCTTGAAAATAGGGAACCTTCTTACTTTTATGTCTGTCTATGGCTACTTACACGTTACTCAGATCCCAGCACTTCCCGGGCTCCCATCAAAACTAGAGACTTACACCCAGAACATGACACACCTCTCTCATACCTTCCTCTCTCTCGTCGGCGAATGCCTCTCCCTCCCTACCACTACATTCCACCGCTTCCTCGGCGGCATGGACCGTTTCAAACTTGTCAAATACCCCGCAATAAGTCCTACTACTGGAGCACCCTCCTCATTCGGCGTTGGGCCTCACAAAGACTCTACCGGACTCTTCACCTTCCTCTCTCAAGACTCCATCGGTGGCCTGCAAGTCCTGCTCAAATCAGGCAAATGGGTTGACGCACCGCCCATCCCCAGCAGCTTCGTCGTCAACATCCAGCAAGGCTTTGAGGCTATCACGGGCGGACTGTGTAGTGCTACTACGCACCGTGTGTTGGTGAGGACTTATATTCTTCCCCCTCTGGCTGAACTGTTTCTGTCTGATGCATAACCAATGCCATGTGGACGAGGAATATAAATTCGTACTAATAACCGAAATGCAGGCACCAAAACACAAGACGCGGTACAGTCTCCCATTCTTCCTTGGCGTCGATCTGGATATTACACTAGAAGACTTGAAAAGCTCGGCGAAAGATATCGTAGCCAGGGTCCCTGTTGTAGATAATAATCTAAAGAAGGAGGTAGATGTGCCGAGCGAGTTTATGTCAGATGAGTTTCATCGTGTAAGTGATGTGTTTGATTTTTGATTGATCGAACTATACTCTATTTATATGCGTAGTGCTAATTCTGAATTTATCATCTAGTTTGGCGAGGCTCAGTTGCGGAATCGCATTGTAAGCCATAAAGATGTCGGGAAGAAATGGTATCCGGAGCTTTACGAGAAATATGTCACAGGCGGGTGAAATCCTGGGTTGGATCACATGATCCTTCCCCCTTTTCACATATATAGAGTTGACACCCTTGTTTCTAGAGATCTTTAGGGTACGTAGGAGTGCAAGCACCTACTTAGCCTGAACGCCGACCCTAGCATATGGCTTAAAGACTTATAGCTTATATATTATATAGCTAATAAGCTCTAAAGTCGATTTTTTTTAAGGTTTTATGATTCGAAAGCTTTGCAGGTAAGCTCCAATAGCAACTTCGAAACTTTAAGCTCAAATGATGCAGATTTTGGAATGTGCCGTCCAAAATCTGCATTATACCATTTCATGAAATCTACTCAAATACAACGAGGACGACTGCAAAATTTGCCGCACGAAGACTGGAAACAGCCCATTCGTGACCCAAGCTATCGAGATCACCGAATTTAACTTAGCAAAAGCTTTTAGATCTGGGGCATCTTCTTAGTTCGAGGTTGGCAGACGGCATGACTACTTATGTAATTCGCTTTACTAGTAAGCGGGTATAATAAGGCTTGGCATTACATGATATGCTAAACGACATCACCTCTATAATGTGAAATAACCCGTGTTTTCTGTCAATAAACAACTTCGCAGGTCGCTTAGGTAGGCTCAACACCAATATCTCACTGTCAGAAACTTGTTACTAACACTCATCAGCTCAGTTGGTTAGAGCGTGGTGAGTTTGTCCCTATCTCCGACAATCATTACAATAATTGTTAACAATTATAAAAGGTGCTAATAACGCCAAGGTCGCGAGTTCGACCCTCGTAGTGATCAAAGTCAATTTTTTTTTGCCGTTTTTTTGGAGGCATTTTCTTCTGGGCGACGTGGACGTGTGACGTGTAGAACTAAACAGTTAGTTAGCTTGCAACTAATCACATAGCCGCTTTATCTCACCCCTGTCTGAACTCCATCCTTTTTTTCGGCTTCTTTCATTGTTTTCTACGCCTTCTTTATTATACTAGTAGCTAGTGTAAGCCATTATGGTTATGCAGAGCGAGCGTTGGATAGTCGTGGAGGACAGATAAAGCGGCACCGATTTATTGTCACACGGAGTGGCACACTAAAAGTCGATGATGATAAGTGCCTCTTATTATATCTAGCACGATATAGGTTGTGTTGCTTATCAGGTAAAGAAAAACCTGAATTGCCATTATAACCAAGATGAAAGATCAACGCCTGGTAATTAGTTTGGAGCAACAGCCGCAGCCGCATTTGGAAATAATATTACGGCTTCAAAAGTGTTTGACCGTTTCCCTAATAATTTCGCTGCAGATGAAGAGTCTTGTTCTGTCCGACAAACTAATGATTTTTAACAGGTTATGATAGGTTATGCTCTGGCTAAGTTGAGTTGAGAGAGGAACCATATGATTGACCAGGAGATATCGGATTGTCTACTCCGTAGGTATGTCCGCGATAGCTATAAGCGTTCAAGGGTAGGGGTATTGCCGTACGGGTAGGTAGGCTAGTAGGGTAGGTTAGCAATAAGGTCAAGGTAAGCTGTACCTGCAGAGTACTATCAACCCCGCTAATAAATCAAAAAAATTGTTATTTATTTAGCAGGGAAACAGAAGTATAACTCTATCTCTAAAACTATAAATATTCTATAATGCTCTCTGGATTTCAGGCGTAGGTACATATTTAGGTCGCCGCTTTCCGCGTGCAGTGCAATACAGTTGCTGATTAGTCAATTTTCTTTATCAAGCGAGCATTGCAATTTCCATTTTGCCGCAATGTACAGACCGCCGCTCCTTCCTCTCCTCTCCCCTCGAATCCTCCCTTCTGCCACTCTCCTTCCCTATTCTGTGTCCCGGACCAGATATACTTTCATTTTTAGAGTACCAAATCAACCAGCGCAACACCGTGACTGCAATTGGCGCATAACTGCCCTTCCGGGATAGGACCCCCAACAAATCAAGAGGCGCATAATCATCGAAATTCAAAGCCATGGCCGCAATTCAGAACGCAAGTTTTGCCTCGCCCCTCGCCGATGCGAAGGCTTCACAAATCGTGGGAAACCCCCAGATCGATGGCATACTGTCCACAGTTTCCGAGCTCAGCGGGTGGACAATTGCCTTGACCATCCTCGCTGTTCTCATCGCATACGATCAATGTACATCCTCAATCATACTCAACCTGCCAGAACCTCTGTTAATATTCCTGCAGGTAGCTACCTTTGGCAGAAGGGATCAATCCCTGGCCCAACATGGAAGATCCCCTTCATCGGACCCTTTCTCGAGTCCGTGAACCCGAAGTTCGAGGAGTACAAAGGCAAATGGGCCAGCGGTGAGCTGAGTTGCGTGTCTGTCTTCCACAAGTAGGTCCCACACGCCTTCTGATATACTAGTTTAGTACTTACGGTTCCCAGGTTTGTCGTTATTGCCTCTACCCGTGAAATGTCGCGCAAAGTGTTCAACTCGCCCTCTTTCGTCAAGCCGTGTGTAGTCGATGTCGCACACAAGCTCCTGGGTGCTACCAATTGGGTGTTCTTGGACGGCAAGGCACATGTTGATTTCCGCAAAGGTCTCAACGGCCTTTTCACTCGCAGGGCCCTCGAAATCTACCTACCTGGTCAAGAGGAGGTATATAACACATACTTTGCAAGGTTTCTGAAGGTTTCGGAGGATGCTGGAAACAAGCCTGTTCCGTTTATGCCAGAGTTCCGTGAGGTTATGTGTGCCGTTTCGTGCCGAACTTTCGTTGGCCATTACATTTCAGATGAAGCCATCAAGAAGATTGCCGATGACTACTACCATATAACTGCCGCATTGGAGCTTGTCAACTTCCCCATTATCATCCCTTTCACGAGGACCTGGTATGGTAAGAAAGCATCTGACATGGTTTTGGATGAGTTTACAAAGTGCGCCGCTAAGAGCAAAGTACGCATGGCTGCCGGCGGCGATATTACGTGTATTATGGATGGATGGGTCAAATCTCAGATTGAATCCGCCAGATATCGGGAGCGCCAAGAGAAGGGCCTTTCAATGGAAGGCATTGAAAAGCCACCCCACATGCTCCGTGATTTCACCGACTTCGAGATCGCCCAGACTGTATTTACCTTCCTGTTTGCGTCCCAAGACGCTACTAGCAGTGCTTGCACCTGGCTGTTCCAAATTACGGCACAACGACCTGACGTTCTTGATAAGATTCGCGAGGAGAACCTGCGCGTACGTGGTGGAAACAGAGATGTACCAGTGACAATGGAGATCCTTGATGAAATGGTCTACACTCGTGGCGCGGTTAGAGAACTATTGAGATACCGACCTCCAGTCATCATGGTTCCATATCTCGCGAAGAAGGCATTCCCAATCACAGACTCTTACACTGTCCCCAAAGGTCAGTACTGGTCCAAATTGCAACTCACATATGAAGCTGACGATATTTAGGTGCCATGATTATTCCAACAACCTACCCATCTCTCCATGATCCTGAAATTTACGAAAACCCTGATGTTTATGATCCTGACCGCTATGTCACTGGTGATGCCGAGGCAAAGGGCGCGAAGAATTTCCTGGTATTCGGAACGGGACCTCATTACTGCCTTGGCCAAGTATATGCTCAAAACAACCTGGCTCTCATGATCGGAAAGGCTGCGATGCATCTGGACTGGGTTCATCACGCAACCCCGCTTTCAGAAGAAATCAAGGTGTTCGCAACTATCTTTCCAAAGGTAAGCAGGAATATCCTCTGCACTTCAGATCAAGACTAATGTACCCCAGGACGATTGCCCTTTGACATTCACCAAGCGTACATCATAATTCGTTTCCTCTCTAGCAGCATCTTCGGCGTCTAAGCCGACGTGTTTGGCTCTCCGCACAATCCGATTCGAGGCAATCTTAACAGATCAATAGTATGCGGCATGGCGTTCAAGTGCATTTGCATTTGCAAATAATAGGGGGTATTCAGGCATCATGAGACGGGAGTCTGATTGGAAATCAAACTCTAATATAGAACTTGTAATTATAATGATCCTTAAAAAGAGGGAATAATGAGAAAGGGAGAAAAGAATGTTGAGTCCGATGTCGCTATATCTTGCTTACTAGCCTAGCCACGCACGCACCATGTAGGCATCAACTCCGTACCCCTCTTTAACGTTGATAATATGTCGATGCCTGAAGTCTAAACAAGGAACTCGTGGAAGATATGCAAGTTCTCAGATGATGAACAATTTGCTTGCGTGTTAATAGAACTTTTCTGCCATCAATATTAAGTTTAAGCATGTGCTAGGATAGAGGCTTCATCCCTACTAACAAGGTAATTGAGTGCGATTATAGGATAATAGCATTTCTCAGTTGAGGATCTTATTATTACAGAGACTGTTTTCCTCAATCACCGAATAGCAGTAATTCCTTTGGTATTTTCAGACTAACCACATTTACATTTTATAGCAATTACGATTCTTTTCATCCCAACACCATGAAAGCTGGATTTGAAATCGCTTGATATGATTTGCGTATGATTTTTGAGTTTAAGACTCGCTGCTCTATAAGTATACTCGTAAATTCCGTATACTTCGCGATCGTATATTCCGGACAACTTAAAGAGCTCGGATTCAACTAAATACAGAACTTCAAACCCCATTTAACTAACCGAGGAGTGTCACTCTATAGCTTGATTTTGGCGGTTCTGGGGATTGGATTCACAGGTATTAGTATAATTAAGCCAGTCATGCTGGTGATGTATATGTGCAGAGTTCTATTTCTATCTATGCATATTAGTGTCAGACCTTGAAGAAGAAAACCAAGAGCGAGTTATGAGTATGAGTAATAATGAGAATATACGTCAAACAAACTATTAGCTAACTAACTAACCTTGTGAGTTAACTAACTTCATGCAGCTTCACCGTTACCCCTTTTACAATTCATAAGTAAGTTCGTTCAAGCAAGTAAAGCAAAAGCAACTCCGTACTACACGCCGGTTCCAAAAACCTTGGCGTCGGAGTTCGATATGCTATTTTTGACTCCGACGCACGGAATACAAACACCTGGTGCATATACCTGCAAGTCATAATAATGAAAATCTGCTGAGCAAGCTTGTGTTGTGTATGTATGTATTAGAGGAGAGGTTGATATGATATTTAAAGAAAGCCTGAGACTATTATTACGCAATGGAAAGGAAAAACTGCTATTTGCTTATGAAATCGTTCAACTAGTGCGGTGGTGACTTGAGTACCGGTATTGTAAGGCAGCCATGATATTGCTGAGGGGGCTGACGACGGCGTGCCATGCCTCGCTGCTGGTCTGCTGGTCTGCTGGTCTGCTGGTCCGGAATCGGTTTTACTGTACTGTACTGTACAAGCCTCCACCATTCTCGTCTTCTGATACTCGGTAGGCATTTTCCTGTACTTGGTATGGCTTGGCTTGGTTTTATTTGAAGTTAAACTGGCATCGCTAAGCCTCGTTTTCGAGTCATCAAGAACTCCGTAAGAGCGATATGTTTTAAATTCTAGCCTGACAAGGATGGGGGACGAGTCACCGTCAAAGGAATGGCCTATCCTATCTAAGCCAACAACACAAGATGGTTGCGGACCAAGTAACTTTACGGAGTGCGGTAGTACATGCGCGTCGATAAATGCGGATTGGTAGCCGGACCGGAGTGGCCTGAGTCACTCGGTCGGTCGGATAGTTTCGAGTGGTGCTTACTTTTGTTTATTTTCGCACACTGACGGGAGGGCTAAAAGGAGTGTGTTGTTGTCGGAGTTCGCTTGGTACCCACTTTAATTCAGGGGGGCAAGGCAGCATTAGGAGGCTGAAGATGCAGGTCGGGGTAAGGAACACCAGGAAGGGCGTCATGCTGCGAAGGCTTACGAATGTAATATGACTCTGTTGTTGCTCTGGTGTATATATGAGGGCCTTGTCACCCTCAGGATGTGACTTTTTCTTCTTCATCAACATTCACAGCTTCAATTCGAAAAAGAGTTAATCAATACTTGATTCAGTCTTCAGACTTCACTACCAACAAACAACACCTAGAACCAATCACCAACTCAACTTCGCTCAATATGCCTGGACTCCCAGCCTACCGTCAAAGTCGTATGTTTCTCTCTCTGGACCGCTCAATGTATTATCCAATTCCTAACAATGGCCTAGGATTCCCCAACGAAAAACCACCAACCCTCTTCTCCCCCGCCTCACCCAAAGACAAGTCCAACAAGTCCGCCAACGTGATGGACGACGGCGCCTCAACAATGACCACATCAAGTTTCTCTTCAACCGTCGGCTTGATCAAGAGCAAGTTACCGTCCTACAAAGATCGCAAGGAGTGCAAGTCCTCCGAGTCCGAGAACAAGGTACCTAAGGATTCTAAATCACGTAAGTCTCCGCGACAAGTGGATTGGGATGGTGAGCACCACGGAGGGGGGTTTTGAGAATTGAAAGCTGACGAGTGGATGTATAGCCAAGGCAGAACTGCGGAAGCGTATATGTATTTGTCTATGAACAAGTAGTTGGAGTCGATTCGATATGATTCTTTGGATTTGGCCTTCGGCTTGTCTAGCGTTTTTGGCGATTGGGATGGCTCTAAAAGAGATCTCTGGCGTTTGGGTGGACTTTGATGAAATCAAGATTGGAAAACACATCAGATGCTGCGGATAGAGATTGATCCTCTGGGGCAACAAGATCTTTCATTGCATATTACTCGTAGTTTACCTTATTTAGTAATTGGATCTGTTCCCCTAGAAACTATCGTCTAAATTGTCTCGCATGGCTACCATACTCGGACTGTCATCTAATCCGTCACTATCAAAACGTGCGCCAGCTGTGTGAAGCAAGTCTTCGACGATCCTCTTGCTAGCTTCTTGAGCTGTGTAATATTAGTGTTGAGCATTACAATGCAAGAAGACACATACCTGGCGTTTGAAGTAATCTCGACTGGGGTAAGTTAAACTGGATGGTCTTTGGAGGGCTCATGCCAAGCTGTTGGTAGACTCCTTCCGCGTCCTCGTCACTATCACTCTCCCAACTAATCTCATCCTTTTTGGCAGATTTCGCAAAGACATCCTTCGATTTCCCCTTAGCTGGCGTCTGGACACTAACGCCGGGTGTCCGAGGTGCGCTTGGCTTGCTATACTGCTGTCGAATTGGCGAGCTGAATATCTCTGAACGTAGCTGCGGAGCTGCGGCAGGTGGTGATGATTGTGGAGACGTGGTATCTCTCCATGAAGGCTTGTTTGCGGGAGTTTTGTTAAGCAAAATATCCTTTCGGGTCAAATGAGGCGTAGCTTGCAGTCTATAGTTTTTGTCCAGTATTCTGTGTAAAAGAGGATCTCCGCCCGCTCGTTTTTGGGCCGTAGATTGAAGGTGCGAAGTCGGGTCAAAAGGAGATGACGTTGGAGTCATAGACATATCTGGAATCCTGGACTTGGGTCCAGGCGTTGTAGGCGCATCCTCTTCCTCATCGCGCTCTGGCTTCTTCCCACCACCCTTCAGCTCCTCTTTCAAATCTTCATATGGCGACGGATATTCAGCAAACCTGGGCACATCGGAGGATGAGCTCTTTGGACGAGGAGCTCGAGGTGTGCTTCCACTGATATCGCCATTGTCCAGAAGAGAGTCGTCTGTTTCGTCGAAGCGATTATGGTGCTCGCTCTCGGCGTTCAAAGTCTCATCACCTGGTTGGGAGGTTGACGTTGCGTATGTGCTGGCATTCTCGTGCGACTGGGTGTATGAAAGGTCGTCTTCCTCCTCCTCCCGCTCCTCCACTCCCGATAGAGAGACGTTGGCACTGGCTTCAAAGAATTGTTTCCAGAACTACCCCGCAATCAGTGCTAGTTATGTGTCGAGGAAACGCGTTTGGCAAACCTTTGATCCCTCCCATACGGCACTAGAATGCTCCGCGTATTGCTCTACGATCGGCAAGATGCTAGAAGTGACAATTCGATGAGCGCGGCTGAAGTTGTGGTCGATCTCTATGTGATATTAGGAGGGGAGAAACGTTTGTTTGTTCGGGGGTCGGTGAGACGAACCTTGAAGGGTAAGGGTGATAGACTGCTCGAGTTTCTCTAATTCTTCTGTCAGAGTCAAAGGTCGAGCTGACGAAGTGCTTGCCCGGGAAGTCATTTTGGATGGGGCAATACTATGGATGGAATATGCGGTTTATTTGGTCCGTCCATATAGAAAGATACAAGACGCGAGCGACTTCAACGGCGACGCGATTTTGCGGGAGTGTAGCAGTAGTGTAGTTTGTTCTAAGCGAAGGCTTGGCAAAACGTTACTTGGTACCAGACCCAGACCAGACTAGTCCCCCGAGTCCCCGTGAGGTTATATTTGACGCTAGGCCACTTTCATCACGGAACGTCCTGCTTTGCCAGCAATTCCTCGCGCGCTATTGATGCCTTCTCGTCTACACTCACTCGTCTTAGAGTTCGATATATTCTCTATATGCACATGCAATGCAACATCCACGTTCCTCCTGCTTCAATAGTCTCAACGCTCTTATGCGCTCTGTATGGTGGAAAAGTGCCCCAATAAGCTGCAGATCCATGCCTCCTACGTCAATTAAGTAGGTAGTTTACTAGACCTAGGTTAGTATAATCATATGGGGATGCTTATTATTATTAGCAGACCACCCTCAGGTCAGGCACCCCACAAACATGTTGTCCCAAATCTTCCCGAGCTTCCATTTTATCCCAGACTTTACCATTGTTTGGTCTCCAATCATAATCGGCCAAGCGTCTCATGTTCTTGTACGGAGTATTCAGATCTGTTTTCTGCCAGTTCAGGCTTCAGCGAGATCTATGAAGCTGCTTGTTCCGTGCGGCCGAAAAGATTCGAGCCCCAATTTTCCTATAATGGGGATTTACGGCGATAGTCAAGTGATCTGCTGTATGTAAATACTATTCCTAGCCATTTGATTAGGTAAACAGGGTTTGCACTGTTCAAAACGGATCATTTAAATCCAAAACGGGAATCAAATGACTGTTGCGCCGCACGGAGTAGCTCATAGCTAGCCTTCCATTGGATATACTTCGTATAAGCTGTGTGGCACCATTCTACAGTTACCCCTGCCATTCAGTATAGACTATTGTCTTGAAAGGCTGGGTATCTGCTTCCAAGCCTTCCATCGTACCTTTCCACTTGGTGGTCTAGACGCAGTAATGGATGCCATCTTCAGGTTCCCGAGCTCTCCAAAGCTGGACTGTACAGGAGACTAGCAAGTGCGGGTGTTCATTCTCTGTGCTTCTCCCTGTAGGAATAGAAGCCTTAGACCCATTACTCGTATGGCACTCGCCTTCGAGCAATTCAAAGCAAGGGTCACAGCCAGTGAAAGAGGTAGGGGGGCCAACGTCCAAGCCGCCCCATATTATTGCTTACCCGAGAATATTTTCTTTTCCAAGTATAAGTATATCCTTCTCCTTGTGTCACGATAATAATTACCAAGGTTCACTCTAATTGTGTATATATCTCTGTTCTTCGACATCATGCTTCTTCCCAGGGCGACTCCGCTGTCATTAGTTACCTCTTTCTTCTGCCTCTTGGCTCTTGCACGAGGCCTACTCACTGCACCTTCACCAGAAGCCTCGGCAGCTTGTCAAAACATCTCGCAAGGGTCCGCGGAAGCCCAAATCTATCCCCAGGCGTTGACCAATTCGGACTATCTCACCGCCAAGAATCATTATTGGGATGCTGCAAATGCGGATTTAACTCCCGCTTGTGTTGTCTTCCCCACGTCAGCCGAACAGGTCTCCTACGTCGTCTCAGTGCTATTAGGATTTCCAACGGTTCCATTTGCTGTCAAAAGTGGCGGCCATAACACCAACGTGGGATTCTCCAGCGTCGATTTTGGAGTGTTGATATCCTTCAGTCAGCTGAACTCGACTATTCTTTCTGCAGACCAAGCAACGACCGAGGTTGGATCAGGAGCCCGTTGGGAGAATGCTATCTCCGCTTTGGAGCCATATAACCTGGCTGTCGTTGGTGGCCGCATAGGTGGGTAACAAACTGTCTTTCTGAAAAAATAGCGCTGACAAACTTAGGCGATGTTGGGGTTGGTGGATTGCTTCTTGGTGGTGGCTTGAGTTTCTTAAGTGCTCAGTATGGATTTGGTTGTGACAATGTGGTCAACTACGAAGTCGTTCTTGCTGATTCTACCATTGTGGATGCAAACGAGCACAGTAATAGCGATTTGTTCTGGGCTCTGAAAGGTGGTGGTAACCAATTTGGTAAGTCGAGCATTGAGGTCTCATATCGCGTAAACTAACATGCGTCAGGTATTGTGACTAAATTTACTCTGAAGACATATCCAATAGGAACTGATGGACAGGTAAGTTGTGAAGCACATTACTAATGTATGTATAAATCTAATGAGTACCTAGGTATGGGCTGGAACGCGCACTTACGACGTGACGAAACTATCGGCGGTTCTGAACGCTACTCAGCATTTTATTGAGTATAACGACGATCCGAAAGCAGCAGTTATTGTTACGTTAGATATTGCTGTTGACACGCTTGTTCAGGTGGCAGTTGTCTTCTTTTTCTACGATGGGGAGACTCCCCAAGGCGGAGTGTTCGACGAATTCAATGCCCTTATTCCTATTTCTGACCAAGTCACGACCCAAACTTACTCCGACTTTGTATGTAAACTCCATGTCTGAAGATAATGTTGCTGACTTGTTGTGCAGGAGTCAGGAAATGATCAATACAGCGCTTATGGTGAGTACAATTATCCCCTCTTTCGAGCTATCAACCTTGTCGAGATTCAAAGCAACTGACACGGACTTTTAGGTCTTAGATATCTATACCGAGTAAGTGAAAACTGGTCTTCGACTGGCATTAGCTAACCATCCAGACAACAACGATCCCAAACCTGCCCGGGACAAATGGCACGGATCTATACAACACTGTCTACAACAAATTTGTTGATTATGTCATCACCAACGACCTTCTTTTCCCCGGATTCGTCTTTTCCCTCGCCTATCAGGTAAGTAATTTAGGCTTTCATTTAGTATGGCTCTAAAGTTTGGTTGGTCGAGTCCTACGATACGCTCCTGGAGCATTCGTTCTATGATTGGTTACCCGATCAATTTGGCAACTCGTATTCATTCGCTCCAAATACCCTCCAAAGATCATATGCTAACCACCTATCATCCATAGCCACTGCAAACCCTGGTAAGCTTATTCTCGTACAAAAATGCTGTTTTCCTCCGAGGAGTTAGAAGTTGTCTCGAGAGCTGGAATATGGGCTCCTGAAACAGCTTCCCAACTCATCGGCTCTCTCTAAATACTTGCATTTCTACAATGCTAATTCTTCGAGACAGCTATCCGAAGCTTCCGTTGCCTCCGGCGGCAATGCTCTTCAACTTGACCCCAAGAATGGCGATCGGGTATGGATAGATCTAGTTATATCCTGGGAAACAGCTGCCGGTGATGACACTGCGGCTTCATCTGCCGAGCAAATCTTAAGTGATATCGATAGCTACGTGCGGACTGCTTACGCCGGAGTCCCCAATACTCGCTATGTTGAAGGCAATTTGACTTACGAGGAGTATAATCCGCTGTTTCTGAACGATGCTATGTATGACCAACAGCCGGCACAGAGTTATGGAAATAATTCGTATGAGAGGTTGAGGGCAATTCAGAAGCACGTTGATCCGAATGGATTCTTTCCTACGAGAACGGGTGGCTTCAAGTATACTTGATGGGACACGATTCGCTGTTACAAGAGCTTGTTGGTGTGGTTGGGTTAATGACCAGAGGCGTGCTTTTGAGATTCTTGGTGCTGAAGATAATTTTTAGCTGGTCAAGGGACCTAAGAGGAGTGTCTATAGCAGATCCAAATTATAGGTACAATATAGTGGTTCCATCTATTCAAATGAGATTTTAGCAAAAATGTCCGGCTCTTGTGGAATTGGGGTGCTTTGCGCTCAAAATTCATAGCATTTTAGGAATTGAAAAAGTCTTTAAACTTTCGATCATCATTGAAAAGTTGCTTACTATCTCTCACTTAATGAATCAAGAAAATACCAAACCTTTCTCAGCTCAAGCACGCCCAATGCAAGTCTGACGACACCGAGGGCAGGGATCACCAAAATCCGGGGTCAAGCTTCTCCTCTCTTCCAAAGTAAATACATACAACACCCTCCCCTCCAACAGCTCAACAACAATGTCAACTCCACGCATTGCAACATCTCTCCTTCTGCGGGCCTCGCGGTCCTCAATTATCAGAACGCCTCGACAATTTAGAGCCCTCCCAGCCCCAACCTCCCGCGCCACGCCCCTCGCGATCAAAAGCCAATCCAGACCATATTCCCAAAACTCCCCCTCTCCCCCTCAAAGCAAAATCTACGCCTTCGAAGATGTACCTCTCCCTTCCCCTTCCCCTCCCCCTTTCACTGCCCAACCTCCCAATCTAACAAACTCCACAGGTCCAAAAACTATCCACAAACCCCTCACCATCCCGCATCCTAATCGACACGCGCGAACCCGGCGAATTGAAGAGCAGCGGCACTATTCCGGGGGCGCTGAATATACCGGTCGTGAGTCAGGCGGACTCGTGGTTTATTACGCCGGAGGAGTTTGAGGATCGGTATGGGTTTGAGAGGCCGGGGAAGGATGTCGAGGTGGTGTTTTTCTGCAAGGCGGGCGTGAGGAGTAAGACTGCGGCGGAGCTGGCGAGGCAGGCGGGGTGGGGGAAGGTTGGGGAGTATAAGGGGAGTTGGCTTGATTGGGAGGGGAAGGGGGGTAAGATAGAGGGTGGGAGGAGTTGAGGGTCTGTGGGGGTTTATTTCACGGGTTGATCAATGAGATGAATGGCAAATTTGATATCGTCTTTTGAGATGGTATACTATGTTTACAGTGCCAGCCCCCGCCCCATGGGTATAGCCTATGCAATCGCCAACTCCTTCCCGATTTTCCACCAAAAGCTTGAACGGTGCAAGCTCGAAGAAATATGAAATCCCCATAACCCTTGATTTAGAACAACATCCTCAGAAGCTTCGTTTCTGGGGTATCTTCCTTTGGATCCTTGTTGGCCGGACTTCCATTCGCGAAGAAGAGAAACTCAATCGCGATAGCCAGTGCAGCATGGAGAACAACCACCAATATCAATAACACCTTGCTAGTCTGCTTGTCCGTAGCACTCAAGACTGGGTACAAATTCCTTAGCAAGAAAGCCACGCTGAGGCCAAACCCCACGGCCACAAACACGTAGTTGAGGATTGAAATAGTCGACCATGAGATGAGAGCCACTGGAATCCAGACAATGTTCGAGTAGCCGTATAAAGCCCAGCATTCGAGGAGGTTGGCTGATTCGCTGCCAAAGTACTTCAGGGCGAGGAAGAGGGCGATGGGGATGACCAGCGTATAGCCGTAGATGAGACCGGCAGCACCTATCCAAGCATTAGTAGAATTCTCCATCCACTCGTTCAATGAAAGTACATACCGCTCAGCAATTTGAAGTCATACACAAAGGACGCGGTTCCCGTCATCGCCAAGTACTTATTGATTGTTCCGCCCAAGAACAAGATGAAGATAACCGTCGTCGCAATCCAGATCGGCCCATAAAGATCAGCGTTCCCCTCCAAAACATCGAGGAAGTTCGCGCGAGGGTATAACGCGGCCCAGCATCTCGATAGCACGGAGGTGGTGTCGACGTCGAAGAATTGCGCGTAGAAGGATAGAGACCAGAGAAAGCGTTTCGAGGAGCCACTGCTCGCTGTTGCTGGAGCAGGAAGACCGGAAGATGCGCCGGGGAGCTTTCGCCCGCCTGCAGATTGGTCGGTGTTGAAGTTCGAGGAGTGGAATTCGAGATCCTCTTGTAGGTCAGTGTGTCCGAGATCGCCCTGGATTTGAGGTCAGTTGGAGAGGAGCATGCGCTGTGATCAGGATAGATTTACCTCCTCGTCGACGTCAACTACGACATCATACCCAGCTCCAGACATCTTGCTGCGAATGTTCTGAGTTGGTGGTCGTGGAGTTATTTGGAGGTAGATGGTGAGCTGGCAGCTTGCGAATCTGAGTTCAGATGGACGGAACCCTGTCCGCATTTCCCGCTTCAGCTTGACCTCACCCTCACCTCACCCTCACCAACACAATCGACGTGCTCTGCACCACCAGCACCAAACTTTTGGTCTCAACGACGCTTCAAGGCCGTTCAATTAATTTTCATGGCATTCAAGCCTTGTGCTATGGGAATCACACCAATATAAAATCAAGATATGCAAAAGCCTTTTCATGCTTTTCATGGACACGGGCAATACCAGAATACAGCTTGCAAGTTGCAACTTGAGTCTCAGAGGCATTGCCTGCGGTCAATTACTACTGCCTGTAACTGGATTGGCTTCTCATCTTTTACTAATATAATAACTTACTAACTTATAATTAGTAATTAGGATCAAGATCATATGCTACTTGAAGTCGTCCGGACGTAGGAGTAGGTACCTCTACCTCATCACCTGTTTAACTGAGAGGCATATAAATGAACGGCGTATGATGGGGGACATTTCCTAGGTAGTCGTTACCTACCTTGCCAGCACTGAATATAATCTAAGATTCAACCCCTTTCACCAGCATAGCGCGCAAGATCAAACCCCAAATTTCCCCTCCTTCATACTATTTTTATTCTGATCGCAGGGAACCCCGCTCCTGCAACCCGTTTCTGCTTCTGAAATGCAGCCGCCATCTTGGAATGATGAAGGCTGGCCGGGTGCCTTTTCCTGGTCCAAACTATCTCATGAGCGACGTGTTTGAATCATCAAGAGCAAGCTTCAAGCAAATCTAGTCAGTGAGTCGAGGCGGATCGAAAGCCTTCCCCGACTCGCCTGAAGTTCCAATCGCTCAGACAAGAGCTTCAATCGGATCACCTGAAATTTTCACACTCACACTATGAAATACTCGATAACACGCTCAGCACCTTCATTTTTGGACTACGCCTACATATGAGGAATGCACGCATGGTGGACCGCTACCTGGAGAAATATCCGAGGCGAGCTATCACGACTCCAAGGGTCTTTGAAAGCGAATCCCAGTAGGAGGAGAACCTAGTCGCAAATATCTTGGAGAGAGGATAGATAGGAGGCTGGCACGCCTTGACATCCTTGAAAGGATGGAACAGCGACGAGGACAGCGGAAACGAAATCGTCTACCCGTTAGAAGATTGCGAACGAAAAGGATCCGGGGGGGAACGGTACGTGGGGGACCAATTAATACTGTTGGAGCAAAAAGATTGAGACCACAGACGCTAAGTGGGAAGTATGGAAATATGACACTAGGAGTCTGGGAGCAGATGTGATGGTTGGAATACTCGAAGATGCCGTTGAGAAGTCCCTCGACGATGCGGCGAGATATCATCAGAAGATCAGGGAAAAGAATAGGGAAAATCTAGCGCGATGGCAACTGAATCAAACAAAAAGGTTAGGGAGAGCACGGAGACGTTGGATCGCAAATTCGAAAGGGCCTCCAGCTCCTACAGCCACACGAAATTCCTTGTCTGGGCTGGGCCCATTACTCCTGGCTTTTAGGCACCATGATTTCTCGTTTCCACAAAACTACAATCATCCTCACTTGATTTCCATTTATATCACAGAAGTATTCCCGGAATTGTGTCTTGATCATTGTCCTATTGCTTGCCTCAAATGCTATCGTGAAAGGTACAGCTAGCCAGCCATGCAAAACAACGCATCAAGTCTCTTCCGCAGCCTCCTCTCAGCCCTACCGGAACGCCAAACGAGCGAATAGATCACTTTAGCTTCTTCTTGGGACGGAGTTGGTTGGTGTGGCCGCATTTCTTCTTTCTGCAGTTGGTGGCACGGGGAGGGAGACGGGCCTGTGGATTCGCTTGTTAGTTTCCAGGGCAAACTTCGAGGGTGCGGGTGAACGTACGTAGCACTTTCGGCAGATCATCTTGTCGCAGTTGAACTTGGAGGCGAGGGCCTTGAGGGAGGGCTCGATGATACCACCACGGAGGCGGAGGACAAGGTGGAGAGTTGATTCCTGTATCGCCAAAGTCAGCCACTGCTTCCAAACCGCATCCCGGCTTCAAAATGCTGCGTCTCTGTGCGCTTCATGATTCCCATTCCCAAACAGTAATTCCATACCTTCTGGATGTTGTAGTCTGAAAGAGTTCGTCCATCTTCAAGTTGCTTGCCGGCGAAGATCAAGCGTTGCTGGTCCGGGGGAATTCCCTCCTTGTCCTGGATCTTGCTCTTGACGTTGTCGATGGTATCGCTGGATTCGACCTCAAGAGTGATGGTCTTGCCCGTGAGGGTCTTCACGAAGCTGTTTGGCCAAGATTAGTTTTCGGTTTTCGGATTCGTCGCCATTCGTGGCGAAACGCGATCGTGGATTCCTGTACTCACATCTGCACTAAAAGAGAGGTAGTGTCAGCATTGTCCTGTCATGATATTTGGAATCTAGGACAGCGAGTGGTAGACTTACTATTTGCGGTTTCTACGTGGATTGATTGATGTCGTCGAACAAATTTGGAGCAACTTTGACGACTTCGTGCGGCTTGGTTGTGGATTTTTAGCGAGAGTCACGTGTGCGCGACAGAAAATGCAATGCCCCGCCATTTTTAGTGGGGTGATCTACTTGTAAGCTCCAAAACTTCTGGTAACTTATAACTTATTAGCTTGTACCTAATTTAATGGAAAGAAATAAAAGTCACTTCATTAACAAATTGTAATCTAAATGCCTAAATCACCAACATGTCCTCATACATAGACTATCACCGTTTTCCCCGCGGCGAAAGCTGCACCGAAGAAGGCTGCAGATCTCGAAAATACTACATCGAAGACGGCAAGAAATTCTGCCAACGAGGTCACGAGCAAGCAGTCAGTTTCAACGGTACTTTGCAAGAATATTTTCTAACAAAATATAGGGCTTCACACAAACTCAGCAAGATGAAGATGATTGGAATCAGCAAGGAAGAAAGACTCGTAAAAAGAAAGAGGAAAAGGAAAAAGTTGAGAAAGTGCTTAGTGGTCTTGATGCTTCGAATCACTATCTGGAATGCTTCCAGCTTATATTGAGGAAACAAAGTCGTTGGCTGATTGAGGTCAAGGGCTTCCCTCCAGAGCTAGAGATCGTTGTGAGGGATCTGTGGACTTCGAGAATACAGGATCTTCACAAGCCGGAAGAGAGGGGTGGCTATGGGTCTACTATGTTCAGTTCTCAGAGTGAAGGCGAGAATACGGATACAGATGGAGCAAGGAGTATGTCATCTAGAAGGAGTAAGGGGAGTGTTGTGGGGAAGGAGAAACTTCCAAAGTTGATCGAAACGCTGGGGCTATGCTATTTGGGTATGTTGCTCTTGAGGTTGCCGGTGAGCTTGGGAGAGCTCTATAAATGGGCCGCAAAGGAAGAGATAACTTATACAAGAGCGGTAAGTAATCACATCTTGCATCCGCGCATCATATGCTGACTGAATTTTTTTAGATCAAGGAGATCCCCAAAGACATGCGGACCCGATTACCACCGTACTATTATGCCGCGTTGGAGATTCGGGCGCAACTGAAAGGCTCGTCTCTTTACCGAACAGTTCTTCAACTAGTCGAATTCTACAACCATCAATTCGAGATGGTTTTCCCACCCCTTAACGCTCCATTGCTCATTTTCAAGCACGTCAGGGACCTAGGATTACCTGGTAAGTACTCCTCACGTAAAAGATGCTTCATTTATTAACACGCACTAGTCGAAATATACCCTGCGGTCCGTCGTCTCTCAACAATGCTAGGTTTCGATTTTTCATATCCAACCATAACAAAAAGAGTCCATGAAATCCAAGCATATCCCGAAATTCAAATCATAAGCATGATTATTCTCGCAACCAAACTCAGCCATCCATTCGATAGCATCACTCGTATCCCGGAAAGTGATCTCGATCCCACGGCCTTGAAGCTCGATTGGGCGAAATGGCGGAAGACTATGGGAGAACGATCTTCGGATGGCTTGAAGCAAGGTGATGAGATCAAGGTCACTGATACGGATGTGTTGGGTATGAGTGAGAAGAAGATGGATGATTATTTAGATTGGTATCAGAGGACCTGGATTGATGATCGAGATGCTAAGAGTATGTCTTGGCCCATCTGTCTATCTACTTTGAAATATACTGACGGTTTATAGTGGCCGAACAAATACTTGAACTCTTCCCCCTCGAGGAGCTGCCTCCAAAACCCGTTGCGGAACCAATGCAAGAGCAAAGTATCCCTCGTGTCAAGCAAGTACAACAAGACCTCATATCGCAGAAACCCCTACCTCTCGAAGACGACGAGAGCGAAAAGATCAACCGGCCCGGAGAACTGTACCGGCGATACCGGCGCGTTGAAGATCTTCCCGAGAACGCAAGGATTTTCTATGAAAAAGCCGGTATGTTGATATTCTTTCTTTTACGTGTGGGTGAGTGATTGGTTGGGGCTAATCTAATGTGACTGACGTAGCTGAGAATACGGGGATTTCCTTGAAAATGCTCGTCAGAGGCGTGGTGCAACTCGAGACTCTGATGGGGAATTGGAATCTAGCGGATAGGAAAAGACGATTGCTGGCTGAGCAGCAGAGTGTGTCATCTTCGGATGATGAGGATTGAGGGGAGGGTTTGTTGGTATTGGATTCTCTACTAGGGAGGGGCTTGTATTTTGGGGAATTCAGATGATACCCAGGGTTATTTGGAGTCCAGATCACTATTGTTGAGAGAACAAAAAGAAATAGCTTATTAAATGCTCTGTGTTGCTAGTGATTTCTAGTATATCTTTGCATTTGCTAGAGCTTGTCTTTACTACTTGTTCACTGAAAGGATTTCTTGTTGTTGTTTCCGCATTTGACAATAGGGAGGGATCCGGAGGTATCCCCGCGAACCTAAGGTAAAGTTTACACGTGAATAGCTCACTAATTAGCATTGACTGTAACTCATTTACTTGCCCGACGAGAGTTGTCTATTCGAGTAGCTGACATTGATAGTATATTATTATTCAGAAGCCCGATGATAAATGGGTTTCTCATCTGTTGATGAATAAATCCGGGTTTAGTTAATTTGTGCTTGACTTTCGAAGTATGGCTTTTAGAGCCCTTTATTTGAGTAAGTCTTGGAGACGGAGCTCAATATCATATGATTCAGTACTTGGGATTGAGGCCTCACTTCCAAAAACATATCACATTTGTCATATTCATTACAGCAACAATGTAATCAAGAAACCTTCGATTTCGATTTCTACTGAGATGTTCTTGCACATCCCGGAAGTCCACTTTTTGACTACGCCGGCCAATTGTGATCAAGGTAGTATCGAGTGTAACAAAAGAAAACATGATGCTGTGCGAAGCCCGGGAGACATAACCAGTGATAGAAGTTGTCCAGATAGCGTCTTCCTACGCAACGACCATTAGAATGCAAGGTACCAAAATCTCTAAAGAATACACCGCAATAGCATATCCTCCAGATCGAACGGCCTGCACACGAAGTGGAAATGCCATTACTGACAACAAGGTCGATGCCATGGAGTGTCGAGTTTTTGTTATCTAACCGCGAGGAGCCTCCTTGGCTTCAATGGCAGACTGCTCACCCATAGCAGTAAGAACGATGACGTCTAGAAATCAAGTGTTAGTGAAATGCTCCAAGTTCATTCAGGGTGGCAAATATTACTGGTATCCTTCTCCTCAGTGGTGAACAGCTTGTCAATCTTCTCTCCAACCTCTCCATCGGGAACCTTGACATCATCCTTGGTCTCGCCATCATCAGCCATCAAGGAGAGGAAACCGTCATCAGAAACATCGAGCTAGATGTAGTGTCAGCAGGCCGTTGTAATAATATGGGAGCATCGACCTACCAACTGGTATTCCTTGCGGATAACATTGGGGACATCCATGTTGTGGGTGGATGGGCAGAGTTCTTCGAGCTTCTTGCCGGTGAAGATGTCGATGGCAACAAGATGGACCTTTGCGTGACCGTGCTTGCCAGTCTTGGAGGTAGACATGTCGACGATCTTGCAGGGGCGGTTCTTGATGCAGACAAATCCGTTCTTTCTCAAAGCAGAGCATTGCATGGGGAAAGTTGTGGACGCGCCGGCATCGGCGGAGTCTGCCCAACGAATTAGTATGATAAAAAGCGAACCGATCCAAGTAGCTGAAGAGCTTGGGAGCTGTCTTAGGAGCCGGCATCCCGCATACTGCGGAACACCATTTCTTTGGCTCCTAACACAGCTCTCGGCTCCGGAGCTCACACAGAAAATGTAGCTTTTATGTATAGGAATTTGGCTTACCGAAGGTATGTTCATGCTGTTTGTTGGGCGTTCAGTCAGCGAATTGTCTTGCGGAGAGGCAGGCATTGTGGCGATCCAAAAGGTGATGCGATACCCAAATGGAAATACTCGAGATGCGCTGCAAGGAGTGGTGGGGCGCGTGCGGGGTGTTTTCTTACCTGAGCGTCGTCCGCCATGATGATCAGAGGCGCAAGTAGTGGTGGGCTGAATGTAGAAGAAAGGCGCTGTGATGAAGTCGACGACAAGCAACGACAAAACGAAATGAAAGGTGATTATGGCTGGTTTTGGTTGTGGGGGATCGAAGAGGAGGGAGGGCTCTTTAAGTTTAAGATAGAATTCGAAGAAATACCTTCATTCGCTTGAATGTGGGCGGGCGGCCAGGCTAAGCCGCTTACGTTCTACAGCCGCCATTGGCCGGTGAATCCTCAGCGGGCTGGGCTGGGCTAGTGGCCTTGATCGCTCTCTATAACGCTACTCCACCAGCTCTATAACGCTATAACACCTTAGAACAGCTACAGCTTCGGTACCAATATCTACATTACTTTTCGAGCAACTGGGTGAATCATCCGGTCTGCACGCCAAAAACAACAGAAACTCCGCGCCGATCATGATTGTACGGGCAATTGGAACCACATAACCCAAATCAAGCCAAGCAAGACTTTTGGTCAGGGGCTTGATGCTACCGGGAGGAGGAGGATATGTGGCTCTCAGGGCGTTCAACACCTGCTGCAACTCCCTCTGGCTCTCCACCCCCGCCAACAAACAGATCCTATTCTCCAGCTCCAAGGAGGCCTAGCAATCTAGCGCCCCCTTCTGCGACTCAAAGACCGCCTTTTAACCCCCGGTCATCGTCTCTGTCCCTGGTCTCAAATGATTCTACAACGTCTTTGTTATCTTCCTCGCGGCGGCCGAATGGATCTGGGCTCAAACAGTCAGTCACAGCGGTAAATGCACCGGATCCCTTAGAAGTACTGGAGAGGCTTCTAGGTTCCGAAGGGAAGAAAAAGGTATCCTCGAAAGCTACAAATGGAACTTCTACAAATAATGACTTAGGGGATTACGACTACGAGGCTGAGCTCGACTTTGGTGGCTTAAGTTTGCGAGAGATAGCGGAAAGCCAGTCCTCGGATACCAAAGAGGAGCATGTATATACTTCGCAGACTACCGAAGAGTGTATGTCCAATCGCATGTTCGTTTTGCATAGTTACTGATCGTACATACCAGTTGAGAATGACAAAGACAAGTTCGAAGACCTGCATAAATCCATTCGTGCCTGCGACGACGTGCTAAATTCGGTCGAGATCAATTTAACGAGCTTCCAAAACGATCTTGCGGCAGTCTCCACGGAAATCGAAACTCTACAAGCCCGTTCTACAGCACTCAGTGTACGGTTGGAGAATCGCAAAGTGGTAGAGAATGGCCTGGGTCCCTTTGTGGAGGAATTCAGTGTCTCTCCTGCGGTCGTCAGGAAAATAGTGGACGGTACCATTGATGAGGCCTGGGTTAGAGCATTGGCAGAAGTTGAGAAACGATCGAAAGCAATGGATTCAAAGTCAAAGGAGCATAAAAATGTGAAAGGTGTTGGTGATCTTAAGCCATTGCTAGAGAATCTCATAAACAAGGTCAGTCGAAAACCTACCTCTTTTCGCTCAGACTATTAACCCCTTTATGGGCCCTGGAGAGAATTAGAGACTTTTTGGTGCAGCAAATTAAAGCCCTACGATCACCAAACATAAATGCCCAGATTATACAACAGCAGCACTTCATCAGATATAAGGATCTCTATGGATTTTTACACAAACACCATCCTCAGCTCGCCGAGGAGATTGGCCAAGCTTACATGAATACTATGCGATGGTACTTCTTGAATCAATTTACCCACTATCAAAAAGCATTGGAGAAGGTCAAACTTCACATACTGGACAAACATGATGTTTTGGGCCAGGACGATGGGACTCGGAAAACGACAATCCTATCTGCGCCGAAAAATACGGGGCCACCACATGATGCTTTCAACCTAGGTCGTCGAATCGACCTCTTGAAGACATCAAATCAAACGGCATTGTCATCTTTCCTGGCGGAGGAAGATAAAACTACACATTATCTCGAATTTCCATTTCGAAATTTTAATTTGGCTCTCGTGGACAATGCCTCTGCAGAGTACTCCTTCCTAACTACCTTCTTTTCGCCCGCACTTTCGTACTCTACGATATCAAAACACTTCAACTTTATTTTCCAACCGACTTTTGCTCTAGGTCAGACCCTGACAAAGTCACTTGTCAGCGAGACATATGACTGTCTAGGTCTCCTTTTATGTGTGAGACTGAACCAGCATTTCGCATTTGAGCTTCAGCGCCGGAAAATACCGGCCGTCGATGGGTACATCAACGGAACCAGCATGCTGTTATGGCCTCGCTTCCAACAGATAATGGACCAACACTGCGACTCAGTCCGAGCTGTCACAAACAGCATTTCAAATCGCAAACCCTCCGCCTCGGAGCAAGCGAAACAGTCGGCCGCCCCGCATTTTACGACACAGCGATTTGGACAGTTCATTCAGGGTATTCTAACCCTCAGTGCCGAAGCAGGGGACGATGAGCCTGTCTCTGCGAGCTTGATAAGACTCCGCAGTGAAATTGAGGCCTTCCTGACGAAGACAAGTAAAAATATTGGGGACTCGAGAAAAAGGGAGAGGTTCCTCTACAATAACTATTCTTTGATTCTGACGATTATTGGGGATCTTGAGGGCAAGCTCGCGCTGGATCAACAAGAGCATTTTGAAGGACTCAAAAGGGCGTTTGGAGAAGGTGCATGAGGCTGCGGAGCCTTATGCTATAAATACAGATATGAAATCTAATTGATGACACCCGCAAAATGTCCTACAAATATTGAGACATTGTGAATTGTGTCCCCTGTTTCGGCCCTGGTCCTCTGTGCCCGTTCCAAGCCAAATGTGCCGATATCTAATGACCTCGGTAGCCAGTCCATTGTCTCCAAAACGCCCCAAGGACTCCAGATGGTCCTGAAGATTTTCGTATCCAGAATGACAAAACTCCTACTAATACAGCGAGCCCAATAGTTCCTGCTGGTCTTCGATACTTCCAAACTACCTTGAAAACCCTATCACGTTGATCTGCCCACTCTAATTCCTGGACCTGCTTATTGAAAAACATTTCGCCGTCTTCCAGGGTCTGATTTACCGTCTGATCTTCCCAGCGTGCTGTTTTCAACACACTAGAATTCGAGATTGAGCGCCATAGCCTCAATCTCTCAGGTGGGTATTTTTCAAACAGCTTCACGGTATTCTGTATCAGAGCTTCAAGATCCAGGGGCTTCGGCAGCTTAGACAGAATCGAATGAAGCATTTCCGGCTCATCTGCTGGGGTCTCAAAAAGCTCGTCCGAGCGCTGGAGAACAATCTGAGCAAACATATATACCGAGAAAACAGCCTCCCGTGCGAGAAATACATCGAAGAGTCGAGCTATGTCCCCATATTCCTGGATATCGTGGGCATACATTGTCAGCGTTCCAGATAGGGCGAAGAACGGTTGGGTTTGGGAAAGATGGTTGCAGAGTTTTGGATCCACGGCGTATAAAATGGCTGGTATGAGACGCAGTTGAGCCAGGGCTGGAGCAAGTGTTGGTAACATAAAGTCTCGAATACGCAGAGCTGAGAGGCGTGCGACGGCGGCCGAGCGATCTCTGTGTTCCAGAACCAGGAGAAAGACCTGGCAAATGTCATGGTAGCCTTGGAAGTAGCAGAGATATGGGTGGCAGCGCAGGACTTCTGTAATCAGGTCCGAGAGCTCCTCCTTTCGACGATCGAGATCTTTCATAGACTGGTCTGTGCGAAACGGTGTCAGCTTCTATGTGATATGTGACAGTAAAAGCAATTCATGACGTACCATTGGGATAGTATATAAAAGACCTGTTCACATCCAACTGAACCTGATCCTCGTCTCGATGTTTTGGTAGCCTTTTCCAGCTCTCGCGCTCCTCAGTCTCCGACTCTACATAGTTGTCTTGACTCGGATATCCGAGAAATAAGGGCCCTGCCATTAAAAGTCAGTCTTTGTTTGGGGAGATCTGTCGGTCGTACGAACATGCCTGACGTCGAAGGTCATCAGAGAGCAGTCCACCTTCAGATGTTGCCAGAGCCCTCAGCTTATGAACATCCTTCCATTTGCATGCTTCGAGGATCTTCGGGGCCTTTGCATTGTACTTCTGTTGTTGAGACGAGGTCCGTGATATGGCGGGCTTCTTTTCATCCTCCTCTGCGACCCTTCCATCAGACTCCATATCTAGGACAGAGGTCCAAACGCGTGGTTATCATCGCAGTCTGACGAGAAGGGAGAAACTGAGAGTTCAGAAGAATTTATTATTTCGGATTGCTCTTTCCTGGCCTGGCCTGTCTGGTCGTTGTTACTGTAAAACGCGCTAGAAATGCTGAAAATGTGTTGGTGCAGCGTGATCCATGTGCAAGCCATGAAATGATCTGTCAGGTCTGCAGCGACACCTCACCTGATGTATGTTTGCTGACCGGTGCTTACGATATTTCGGAGAGCCTCTGTTGTAGGCAACGTCTTCTTGACGACGAGAGTTTCCTGCGTTGTTTACTTCGTTCTCCACAGTTTCGGCGTCCAATTCTGTGTACAGTAGATCCACAGCCTTGTGGTGACAAGGCTACCAAGGCTACCTATCTAGGTACTATACAACCCCAAGGACATCGTGGAACATCAATCATCAAGCAAGGCTGCTGGTCTTACTGACCTCATTCCCCTCTTATCTGTAGCTCGGGGACCTCCTTTGGCTCAGGAAACCTCCTCCCAAGCTAATCATCACCACCATCACCACCATCCCCCTGTTGAGCTTTCCCGACTCGCTGGACTCCTCACCTCTAATATAAGGCCTACCCATTCCAGCTGGTGTCACCGTTGCACCCTGACGCTCATTGAGCCTCCGCTCTTGATTCTTTTATGGAATTTGTGTGGCCCAAGTCGCCATTATGGCCTTCGAGACCAACACCTTGGTAAATGGAGAGTGGACCACTCGCACTCTGGACCTCAATACCATTCTGAAGCACTTTGACCAAGAGAGCAAAGAGACCAATATACGTGATCTGGACATTGAGAGGGCTCCAACTCTTGGACTCTTGACGCAGACCGTTATTCGCAGTCCACTAGTGCACTGGATTCTGCCGGCCAGGTTAAGGAATGCGGAAAGAAACGATGTTGCTTTCATCGGGGTAAGAGTCATTGTCTACTGTTCTGTTTTTCTGTTTTTTTGTTACAATAATCTCTATTTCTATTCCTTGGGCTGTGACCCTCTCCAAGTCGTTTACAGTACCGACCTCTCGTCCGTCGGCCAAGTCATTCCTGCAGAGCTAACCATGCCTTGTCTTCTGTCGTCTCGGTCAATGCTGATCGGGGGTCAAAAACTAATGTTTGCAGGATGACTTTGTTCAAATCAAGGAACTCCGCCCAGATAGACAACTCTGGGATGTTATTCGAAAAGAGAACTTTGGAGCCCGTATTCGAAATGCTCGTGTATTTGGATCAATGGACGCATTTGAGAAAGAGCGGAATAAAGAATTTCCTGGCACTCAGATCGAGGACGAGGACGAAGATGTGGGCATGCATGCTGAAGATGATTTTCAGAACGGTCGCCATACGAAGACTCCATTATCACCACAGTCCATCATCCTACAATTGGATACAGGAGACACTGTATTCTTGAGCCTACGTCAATCAGAGGCGGAGGAACTGGAATTCGTCTCCAGCAGACACCGAGTGACGAAAGCAATGTTAGGGCTGCAGCCGGGCATGCATCTCGCTGTTGACCCCAGCTCCCGGTATATGGCTGTGGGATGCTCTGAGCACATGTTCGCTATCTACGCATTACACTCCCGGGAGGAGCTCTCGAGACAGCACATACAAGGCTCCTCTCTGCAGCAAGTCGAATCCGAGAGTTGCTTTGTTGTACAAGGAATCATCCTCAAGATGGAATTCTTGTATCCTAGCGCTGGCGACGATACACATATAATTTTGATAGTGTTGGTCGTTGCGAAAGGCAGAACGCGGATTTTGCGCTATGAATGGGAGACTGAAAATGAGCTGGCAAAGGTTCGCCCTGGTAACCAGAGGGGCCATCTCCTACAGAAGGAGCACCAGATGCCACTGTTTCTCATTCCGTTGACTATCAAATCCTCGTTCATCCTCGTCTACGATACATTCATGACTGTCGCTAAAGGTATTCTTGAAGGTTACCCCAAATTCTTTGACTTCCATCATTCCAACCCCCCTCCAACCAACCTGTATCATGGGAGAGGTATTCCATTATGGACCTCATGGGCGAGACCAGCGCGAACGAAGGAACATAGCATGCATCGTGACGACATGTATATTGTGAGAGAAGATGGCATTGTCAGAACCCTTGAGATTGATGCCAGAATTGAGGAGATTATTGGAGCAGACATGGTCATCGGCGAGTTAGAAGGCAATTGTGGTACAGCACTAGCAAGCCTCGACTTCACGGTTCATGGTCCTGGAAGCGGCGACATGCTCATTACGGGAGGGGATTCTTGTTCCGGTGGGACCTATCTTGTAAGTGCATATGGCCTTCTATCAAGGCATATTTGGTAGCCTAAGCATTAATGTCGTATTAGGTTCGAGCCCGACAGGGCCCCGCATTCATTGAACCAATTCAAAACTGGTCTCCATCGCCCGACTTTATAACGACGTATGCTGCTGATGATCAAACCTTCTTGGACGGACGGAGTCGTCGCAAAATAAATACAGATCCGCGGCCAGACAAAATTTATGCTTGTGCTGGAAAGGGATCCAAAGGTGTCATTACCGAATTTCGTTATGGTTTGGAAGCAAAACTCGGATTGGAAATGGACTATCAATTTCCTATCATGGAGGCCTGGGTTCTATGCCCAATCCTCGACTCTTTCGACGACGGCGACGACGTCTCTCTTTTCCTTCTCTCACTTGGTGACCACTCCGCAGTACTTCAACTCTCTGGTGACGCCAGGGACATAGACAATCTTGAGCAGGAAGACACCGGGTTTGATCTGAGGTATCGAACTATCGCTGCAAACACGCACAGGAGCTTCACGATACAGGTGACGGAGCAGACCATAGTATTGATGAACGGATCTCAAGTGTAGGTATCTCCTACAGGCATGATGTTGTTTGAGCTAACCAATTAATAGCTACATCTACGAGAAAGATGAAATCCTAACGATTCGTGAAGACACCATCGATGTTGGACATGGTGTAGCAATAGACAAGGCCGTCATCCACGAAGATCTGGTTCTGTTCACGTCACGTCTCAATAACTCTGTCTATCTCCAAGTCCTAGAACAAAAAGAAGTTTATATGGAGACCGATGGTATGTCTAGAACTGAACCTGAAACAAACGTACGAACTCTTGGCAAGTACTCGACTCAGGTTACTGGTCTTGCAATCTGTCAAGTTGCCCAAGACCTGTACGCTATCATTACAGAAGTGCATGACGACTCGATAATCCTGATATTCGAAGCTATCAGGACTACAAATCGCGAAGAATTAAGATTCCCATCCACGTATGGGGATGATATTCGGCTCGAAGCATTCGTCAGTATTTCTGTAGCCTATAGGATACCTGGAACAGTCACCTTACTTTGTGGAACACGGAATGGGTACTTGATCACGTTGGATGTCAGCGAGAGCACTTTCCAAATCACAAGCTCTCGATGTGATCGCTTTGGTGTGAGTCAAACGCTTGTAAAAAGAGACGTGCAGCCACATTCTGGAGAACTATTTTTCGTGAGCTGCGACTCAAACATCTTCGTTTTGGCCCCTGATCGTTCAGTATTGCCGCCTAGCAGTAGGCGACGGAGCCCGGGCTGGGCCATCAATCAAGTCTGGCTTACCGATGCCACGAGGCCGGGACTTCAGCAGCCGGATATAAGTTCCATGGCGAGAACAGGGCCAAGCTCGTCTGGTGGTGTGGATGGAGGGCTTCTTCTTGTGGTTGGTAACCAGCTTCTTATGGCTGCTTTCAGTATTCAGCCAAAATCTGTCCCTCGCCACATTCCTGTCGGAGGCACCCCAACGCGTGTATTATACTCTCACAATTTGGGTCTCCTCATTGTAGGCGCAATTGTGAATAACAAGACAACTCTTCTATTCATCGACCCACACACTGGCGAAGATCTATCAGCGCCGTGGCTTAAGAGCGACTCCGGACCCGCAGATTTCATCAGCGGTCTTGGCAGAACTGGGGACAGAATCTATCATCTTCTCGAATGGTCGTTTACTAAAGAAAAGAAAACTTGGAACCACGTCATTGTTGCTACTAGTTCTGGGCGACTCTTAGTCGTGACTACGAGAATCGACATTGAAACGAGGCGAAACATCTGTTTTTGGACTAAGTATCAATTCAGGCTTCCAGGATCAGAACCAATATACTCAGTGACTGGATTTCCAGAGGGTCTACTCTGGTGCTCAGGAAATAAACTTCTCTGTGATACACTTGATCTCAAGGAGAAGAAGTTCCAGCGCATAGCAGAATACGACCTCCCATCACCAGCCACGGCAATTTCATACGATAATGGTATCATATACGCCCTAACTAATACTCATTCATTGGAGGTCCTCAAATTGGTCTTGGATGATGTCAGAGGAGCAAAAATCACTCGTACACATGGTGATCAGATTACCCGCAACACTTTACACCACGTAAGTGTTGATCGGCCTTTGGGACGCCCCATTCATCTAGTTTCAGACAAGCACTGTTCTGTAGTTGGATTGTGGGCTACTCAGGATACGAAAGCGGATACTCTCGAGACCGTTTTCGAGGCGGATCTTTCACATTCGGTTCTCAAGTTCCGTTCAGGCAGGTGCCGCCCGCTTTGGGATCCATGCTGGACTTCTAGCGGTATGGGTACTAGCTCAATTGCCGGAGACAGTGCAGGTCATGAAAACGTCCCAAGGTCTGCCAATCGCTCTGAGTTGCTAGGCTTATCGATTGACGGATCACTGAGTCAACACACCATCCTTGAATCTACAGAGTGGAGGTTCCTGAGATTCTTCATCATCCTTGCGATACGATCACCAAAAGTATGCGAGTTTGCCTACAAAGATGATCCTGTTCCCCTGGACCCTCTGAGCGCACCAAAGCTGATGATGCACGTGGACGGTGATATCCTGAAGCGTTGCCTGGCAGGGAGAAATCTCGAGGTACTCCTGCATTTTGGTGAGGAAACCGAGGGAGCGACCGAGATATTCTCCAAGTTCTATGAGCTGCTTCAAGAATTGCATGAAGGGAAGTTGGACGAGCATGTTGATGCTGCTGTCTACGTGGAGCAGGCATACACAGATCTAGCATTCTATCTACGCCCTGTGCTGTAGGTGGAACTTCTCTTAAGATGAGTCTTCGCAACTCGTTCTTCTTGGTATTGGTGTGTACGGAAATACTTTGGTTGGTTGTGACTGTGACTGTGAGTCACGAAGTTGGGGTGGCTTATATGAATTATGACAGCAAGTCAGCTTGAAAACGAGGGCCCATCGTAACTAGAAATAACCAATAAGTATGTAATTAATTCTATGGTCTGGTTAGATGTGACTCGTAATATCAAAATTATACCAAGGTAATTCTTCAGGCCAATATTGGAAATAAAGGGGTTAGGGGCTGACTCCCAGCTCGCTCGCTTGTTGATTGCAGTGCACAATCGCCGGTGGGGACCCGCACACTTTCTCGACCCCGCAATTTTGCAACTTTCACGACGTGCGAATAAACTACGCCACGACCATCAACGACAACCTAGGCCACCTTCTCAGATACGATAATAACGTACTCGCAATGGCACCCAAGAATAAGAACAATAAGAAGGCTGACGACTGGGAGTCGGAATTAGGAGAGACACCCAAAGATGCAGCCGCTCCAGAGACCAAGGATGATGCTCCAGCTGAGGCAGATGCGGAGGAGGAGTTCCCTGCGGGCGGGTTAATGGCTATGTTGCGTAAGAAGCAAAAGAAGAAGAAGGGCAAGCAAGCAGAGGATTTTGTCGAAGGCGAAGATCCACCTGGCGCAGAAGAATCCGATCTGACCGAGAAGGCACCCGTTGAGGCATCGATAGACGACGAGTTCGCGCTACCAGACAAGAAAGGCAAGGGCAAGAATGCGCCTGCAAAGCCCGCCAATGATGAAGGCGAGGATGACGAGAGGGGTGCTGATGGGAAGGTTCTTACGAAGGCTCAGAAGGAGAAGTTAAAGAAGGAGCGTGAGAAGCAACGAAAAAAGGAGAATGTGAGTTTGGTTTTATGTAGCGCATGATATCTATTTACTGATCGGATTGTGTACAGGCCGCGAAGAAGAAGACTACGGTTCCAACTAAAGCTCCCGAGGCCGCAAAGCCAGTCGCAGATATCAAAGTCGAAGAATCCGCCTCCAAACCCGCGGCTAGTGGCAAAGGCAAGAAGTTACCTGCAGCCCTTGCAAAGCTCCAGGCACAACAAGAAGAGCTCAAGCGAAAAGAAGCGGAGAAGGCAAGAATTGAGGCTGAGGAAAAGGCTCGGATTGAAGAAGAGGAGCGGAGGGAGGCCGAAGAGCTGAAGCAGAGGGAGGAGGCTAAGGCCTTGAAAAAGCAGAAGGAGAAGGAGAAGATCGAGCAACAGAAGAAAGATGGCACATACCTCACCAAGGCCCAGCGAGAAGAGAGGCTTAAAAATGAGATGAAGCTGAAGCAAATGATTGCTGCTGGTGTTAAGGTCGGATCGAATGAAAGCGGAGAAAAGAAGAAACCTGTTTATGATAACAGGAAAAAGAAAGGCGGTAGGAAGAATCCAGAAGAGATCAAGGTATGTTTTAAGAAGGTTGTACATTAGCAAAGCTAACAGTCGGCAGGCTGAGGAAGAGAGAGCCCTTGCAGAAGCTGCCGAACGGTCACGACAAGAAGCCGAGAAGATTGCCGCAGAGGCCAAAGTAAAAGCCGATAAAGCAGCCGCTGAGGAAGCAGCCGCCAAGGAGGCACAGGATAGCGACTTGGAGGACTGGGAGGTTGCCGCTGCCGAGAGCGACGACGACTTAAAGGAGAGCTGGGATGCCGACTCGGATGAGGAAAGAGAGAAGGCTGCTGCTAAGAAAGCTTCGGCAGAGAACGGAAAAGCAGGAAGCAAGTCGTTACCCATCAGGGACAACGTGGAAGAGGATTCTGAATCAGAGTCAGAGTCAGAAGAGTCGTCAGAAGATGAAGAGGCCACCGCTGCCCAAGCCGCCGCAGCTCAAAGGAAGAAAGAGGCATTGGATCGACGAGAGAAGGCGCATGAAGCAGCTATGGCCGCTCGATCGGCGGATAACCTGCGTTCGCCCATCTGCTGTATTCTTGGCCATGTTGATACCGGAAAGACTAAGCTGTTGGACAAGATTCGACAAACAAATGTCCAAGAAGGAGAAGCTGGAGGTATCACCCAACAAATTGGTGCTACGTACTTCCCAGTCGATGCTATCAGACAGAAAACTGCAGTCATCAACAAAGACAACAGCTTTGATTTCAAGGTCCCTGGTCTACTGGTCATAGATACCCCTGGTCACGAATCTTTCTCAAATCTGCGGTCTCGAGGTTCTTCACTATGTAATATTGCCATTCTTGTGGTTGATATTATGCACGGACTGGAACCTCAAACTCTAGAGTCTATGAAGCTGCTTCGGGACAGAAAGACACCCTTCATTGTCGCATTGAACAAGATCGATCGTCTCTACGGATGGAAGAAAGTGGAAAATAACGGCTTCCAAGAGAGTCTGGCTTTACAGAACAAGGGTGTGCAGAATGAGTTTGCCAAGCGTTTGGACGATACCAAAGTCGCCTTTGCTGAGCAAGGATTCAACTCCGAGCTTTACTACGAGAACAAATCGATGGCCAAGTTTGTGTCTTTGGTACCCACATCAGCTCATACTGGAGAGGGTATTCCAGATATGCTCAAGCTCATCCTCCAATTGACACAGGAGAGAATGGTTGGATCACTAATGTATCTTTCTGAGGTCCAATGCACAGTCTTGGAAGTTAAGGCCATCGAAGGTTTCGGTATGACAATCGACGTCATCCTCTCCAATGGTATTCTGCGAGAAGGCGACAAAATCTGTCTATGCGGAGTTGACGGCGCGATTACGACCAATGTCCGAGCATTGTTGACTCCAGCGCCTTTGAAAGAACTACGTCTGAAGTCTGCATATGTCCATAACAAAGAGGTCAAGGCCGCCCTTGGTGTCAAGATCAGTGCTCCAGGCCTTGAAGGTGCAATTGCAGGTTCAAGATTGATGGTCATTGGTCCTGACGATGACCAATCCGACATTGAAGATGAAATTGAGTCTGATCTTGGTGCTCTCTTCAGCCGAGTAGAGAAGTCAGGACGTGGTGTTACAGTCCAAGCCTCAACTCTTGGATCCTTGGAAGCTCTTTTGGATTTCTTGAAAGTATCAAAGATTCCTGTGGCAAATGTAGGAATTGGCCCAGTCTACAAGAGAGATGTCATGAACTGCGGTACCATGCTCGAGAAGAACAAGGAGTATGCTGTTATGCTTTGCTTCGACGTCAAGATCGACAAGGAGGCACAAGCGTATGCAGATGACCAGGGTATTAAGATCTTCACTGCGGATATCATCTACCATCTATTCGACGCCTTCACCAAGCATATGTCTATCATTGCTGAGAAGAAGAAAGAAGAGTCCAAGCTTCTTGCGGTCTTCCCTTGCGTCTTGACTCCTGTCGCTGTGTTCAACAAGACCGGTCCAATTGTCGTAGGTGTCGATGTCGTCGAGGGAAATCTCAGAATGCACACACCTATCGCAGCAGTAAAGCAAAACACAGTGACTGGCGTTAAGGAGATCATCAATATAGGCAGAGTGTAAGTTTTTCCTCGATTCCTAGATCTGACATTTAACTAAGAACTACAGTACCGGTATCGAGCGTGACCACAAGCAAATCCAAATCTGCAAAAAGGGCCAGCCATCCGTTGCCGTCAAGATCGAAATGGGTGGTCACCAGCCTACCTATGGCCGCCACCTCGAGGAGAAAGACACGTTATATTCGCTGATTAGCAGGGCTAGTATTGATACGCTCAAGGAGTTCTATCGATCCGATGTCAGCAATGACGAGTGGCTTCTGATCAAGAAACTAAAGCCTCTATTTGATATCCCTTGATTGGGAACAGCCTGCTAATGAACGTTGTACGGATATGATGGTTTCTTATTTGTAGTTTGGCATTTCACGGTTCGCAAAAAGCGTAGATAAAGAGTACTGGAGGCAGAATACGAAAGATACTTAGAGATATCTGGTGGTTTGAGTGATATGGCTCGTAAGTCTGAACTTTATCAATATAAAAAGCATTTTGCTCTTTTAGCTTCGCGTATTCATAAACATGGGGATTGGTTTCATTTTGAGAAATGTCCTCGGGGTGCTCGAAGCCGGGTAGGTCGTCGGAGGCATCTTCAAGTGTCCTTTCCCCACAACCCCTTTTTGTATCTGCCCCTTGATCTCCGCGCTTTAAACTTGAAATTAGGTTCACTATAACACATTCCTAAATCCCAACCATACAATGAACAAACAGTGTATGTCAAGGCTATTTATTACTCTCCAAATTTCTTCTTTGGAAACATCCCCAGGTCTTCCCCTTTACAATTTCAGGCCTTGTTCTTCAGCGATCTCCAATAAATACTGTCGCAGCGTATCAGCGCCTCGCTATCAAGCAAGGCTTTGTTTTCGTAGAAAATTCGTATAGGTTAAATTGCATTCATTGTAATAAATAAATTGACTGGCCTAGTACTGTAAATACTTTCTTCAACCCAATGCAAGGCACTCCAGTCACACCACCCGAGCTAGTAGTTCTTTCCCCTTTTACTCCGTCCAAAAAATGCTTGCACCCACAAACTAGCTACAACTCGTCCTAGCGAGTTCCGCTACAGTCCAGCATTCGTTCGTCCGTTCATTCTTGCCTCTTTAACCAATAAACGGCATTCGCAAGCATATGTGTCTTGTGTGCCGCGCGTACACGAAGCAGTATGCAGTAGGCAACAGTCAGGCACTTGCAGGACTCGAAGACGCGGAATGAACCTGGAAGGGAAGACCGTTCTACTGCCATACTATTTGCACTGACAGTACTTGCTTGGCTCTTTTGAACGGGTTCGCTCGGTTCGCTTTGTAAATAGACAGGCGTTCTACGAATCTAGAGTGTGGGTGGATTCTAGGTCCTGTACGTCGTGCATTCGAATTGTATTTGTAATTGTAAACATGCTTGAGTAGGTAGGTACTTACAGCACATGTGCTGCTGCGCCCGATCGCTGCACGTACAATAATAGTCCAGTCGCTGCCGCGCTTACGCTTGATGGTCATGCCCAGGTGCCATCACTGAACTGGACGGAGCTGTCTCTGATCCGCAATCCGCCCGAAAGGGGAAGGAAAGAGGAAGAAAAATGGAAGCAGGACCCAATGGGGACTAGCGTCTACTATAAACCCCCCCCTCCGCGCAAGTCCAAATATGCGTTTCGAGTTGGGTGTGGATGAATCCACGCTCCTTGAACCCAATCCAGTCCAGTGCAATGGAGCAGTTTGTTTTATGTTCATTTAGGCAACAGTTTAATGTCTGACTACCTTTGGTTGCTCAGTATTGATTATTCCATCCTAATTCCTCCTGGCTTCTAGGTATCTGGAATCAGGACTGTCAGCACCAGAGAATGGATTCTCTAAGGGGCCTGGGCCACGCAATCCTCCGCAAGGTAACAGCAGCAGCACCATCCCTCTCCCCTATCTCTCCACCCCATGTCCCAGTATCTCAACGCCTGGGAGAGAGACAAATCAGAGACAAAATCTTCGTCTTGATCAAACATGTTTTCAATTCTTACATTCCTACCTACCCATTTATCCCTTTGCTCAAGGTTGCCAAGTCCAAGTCCAAGTCAAGTTTAGAGCCGTGTTTTTATGGACAGGGTGAGTCCAGTCTGTACTTCCTAATCGGGTTAAAGGACGCCCTATTATTGACAATTCGTCGTCATCAGAAATGCCAGTTGTAAACGTCCAAAAACCGAACGAAAACACCATGCAATAGAGAACTCGCCCGTGAAGTTGTTATATGACAAAACCTTGTGTACTAAGCAATTCAAGTCAAAATGAAAACCATGGACCTCCCTTCAACATTCCACTTCCAAGGCTGGAATATCCGATACAATCTCAGATCCAACAACACCACAGCATCAAACCAACCACAATTAAAACCCGTAGTCTTTGTCCACGGTACACCATGGTCCTCCGCCGTATTCCAACCCGTCATCAAAGCACTCCTAGCAAAACCCTCATATCAAATCCTCGTCTACGACCTCCCAGGCTACGGACAATCCCAAGAATTCGCGCCCTCCCCTCCAAGCAGCACGATCGCTTCCTCTGAAGAAAAGCCATTATTCCAAGGCGACACATCCGTGAAATTCCAAGCCAAGGCTCTGGCGGGACTGCTCAAGCACGTGCAGCTAGACGGCAAAGCAGAACCAGAACCAGAACCAGGCCATCCCGCACCAGCAGTCATAGCGCACGATATCGCCGGCACAATCGTGCTGCGCGCTCACCTTCTAGAAGCGTGTGAGTTCGACACCATGATGCTGGTCGATGCCAATGCGGTATTACCCTGGGGCGACGGCTTCTACAAGCTCGCGCGCGAAGCGCCCGCGTCGTTTTTGAGACTGCCGCCGGGCATCTTCGAAGCGGTTGTGAGGGCTGTGATCCAGAGCGCTGTTCACGATACGAATGTGTTGAAGACTGGATGGGAAGATGCGCTTGCGCGGCCTTGGGTAGGCGGCGAGGGTGAGGCTGGGGAACGGCAGAAGAGTTTCGTACGTCAGATTGCGCAGGCGGATGATGGGGATGTGGCGGAGATGTTGGAGGGGGGGTTGTACGGGCGTGTGCGGTGCGATGTGAAGATCGTATGGGGGGAGCAAGACCAGTGGATTCCGAAACACAAAGTGGAAGATTTAATCAGGAGGTTGGGTGGTAAGGTGAAGGAGTCTGCCTTTATTCCCGAAGCTGGGCATTTGGTTATGCTGGATCAGCCTGAGAGGTTCGCTATCGAGGTGTTTGACTGGCTGACTCGGTTTGGATCGCCTCGGAGTCTCAGCACGTCTTGAGCTCGCTCCTTCTCTCGCTAGATCTTAATTACAACCTTTCCGACTTGCTTGCCTTCCCAGAGATACTGAAGCGCATCATCAGCCTTGTCAAATGCCCAGGTCGAGTCTATGATATCGTCAAATTTGATTCTCGTAGCCGTCAGAGCGGTACTGAGGTCGTCCATATCTGTCTTTGATCCCCCATTGATACCTCTGTCGCCGGAATCAGCAAGCACTACCGCAATCCCAAGGACACAACATGCCTGAGTATAATCCTCCTATCAATCAACATTGGCAGGATCTCTAGCGCATCGTCGAACTTCTTCCGGTCAAGATACCCGACTTGACTGACAATGCCACCCCTTCGTGTACATTTCATGCTCTTCAACAACGTACCAGGGCCGCCAATCTCAACAACGATGTCGACGCCAACGCCATTAGTATGCTGAAGAACATCTTCGTGCCAATTCTGATTTTTGGCATAGTTGACGGTCAAAATCGGCGGCTCTGGAAACTGCTCGCAAACGCTCTTAAGTTTTTCGTCGCTGGACGAGCTAAGAATTACCTTCAAACCTGCTGCTTTAGCAAGTTTGAGAGCAAACATGGCGACGCCACCAGTGCCTGGTAATATGTCAGTCAATGACTACCTCAAGACATCTAAATTCGGGATGTACAACTTACCTTGAATCAACACGCTTTGACCAATCTCAGCACCCTTCAACGCAGACCAAGCAGTAACGCCAGCGCATGGTATGATACTAGCCTGTACCCAATCCAAATAAGTCGGGAGTTTACCCAAGACCCGTTCATCGTAAACCACATAGTCCGCCAACACCCCATCCTCATCTGCAGCCAGCCAAGACCGGGCAGTCTCCCGGCCCGTGATATTCTCGGTATCGATATTAGGCGCAACTCTGTCGCTGATCTTGAGAGTCTTGACCTGCTTGCCCACGGCGATGACTTCTCCGGCTGCATCGTTGCCAATGATCCCGTGCGGCGTCACGGGCCACGGGTTCCCGCCGTTGGAAATGTTGGCATCTCGGTAGTTTAGAGCGACGGCGTGGACTTTGATGAGGACTTGTGTGGCGGGGAGTGGGAGAGGCAGGGGCTCGGTGATAAGTTTGATCTTGGGCGTGCCGGGCGTGTGGTCGTCTGTTCGGCGATACGCGCGACGGGTGGTGATGTTGGCGTTGCTCATTGCTTCTCAGTGTAAATAATCACAGTATTGGGTAAGGGTCGAAGGGCGGGTCTGAAGACTAATATCGATAGTAGAAGATTGTTGCTCGGACTTTTATAGAAGACCATACTGTTATAAAAAGCATGCCTTTTATGGACGGATTAGTGAACCAACTTAGCGTTGCTGATAAATTGGGGTTTCCCGATCTCGCAGGGCGTGAAGATATCACTATTTCAATCAGAATACAGAAAACATACTACTAGTTGCAGAATCTGAAGGGCCTGTGACTTAGTTTCAGGCACGGATATTTCCGATCTTCAATTCTTGCCTTTCCAATGCCACTTAAAGCGCACTTGCACCTCCTTTTGAGGTTTACTTCAGGCCCAAACGCGCATAGGGCGTCGTCAAGTATATATTAACTTGTAAAAAGGGATGCCGAAAGTTGAGCAGAAGTGCAGCAGTGATTACTGATACGATAGTAGCACTATGCAGTCAATACCACGCTTGTGGAAGTAGGCAGGACAATTTAGACACACACACACACGAGCACATGGACCCCGACATATAATGTCAAACTCGATCGATTCCATACCACTTTCCTAACAACTATTTGGAAAGAGCCAGCAGCGAGGACGGCAATAGGCCCCATGACTATATACAAACGAAGTAGACTTCATCGACGCCATCCAACCACCCCAGTCCTCATCCCCAATGCCTATCCGTGTACCCAGACATAAAATATCTACATCCACGTGCGTCCCCACAAAAGCATTCACTCAAGCTCTACTCTACAGAGCCAAAGCCGCCAGACCAGCCACGGCACCGACCATGACGCCGACCTTGTTGGCGTTAGCAGCGCCGGTGAAGACAGCCTGGCTGGGAGATGAGCCGGTGGGCTGCGAGGCCCCGGTGCTGTAGGCGACGGTGAGGGGGTTGGAGTAGAAGGCGCTCGACTTGGCCTTGATGCTCTTCAAGACGGGTGCGGTCGAGGCGGTGGCTGAAGATGCGCAGCTGGTGTAGAGAACGGTGGAGGAGCCAGCGGGGGCGGTGCCAGCTGGCACCGAGGTTACTGGGGCCGAGGTCACTGGCTTGGTGAGCGTGCAGGGGCAGTTGGTGATGGTCTGCCGGACGCGTTAGTATGGGCACGCACGCCTTGTGGGAGCAGAGAGCAGCGTTCTCGAGTCACGACAACTCGCATTTTGTGGGACTTACCAAAGTGGTGGCTCCAGTGATAGTGTAGGTCTGGCCATTTTGGGTGATCTGGGTGGCAGCCGGGCAGTAGGTGGTGAGAGCAGTGACGATCTGAGTCGTGTAGACGGTGCCGTTGTTGACGGCGGCGAGAGCACCAGTTGCGGCCAAGGCCAAAGCAGCGAATGAGTACTTCATCTTGACGGATTAAATATTAATGTATAAAACGAATGTGGTAGTCTGAAGACTGAAAAGAGAGAGAGAGAGAGAGAGCGACCGAGAATGTTCTTTAGATAGATGTGCTTGACAGGAAAGAAAGCAGAAAAGAGGCAGGATGGGGGGTTTTAAAGATTTCCATCCCTTTCGAAGCTCCTCTCGGCCCCGGATCACTGCTCAGGTAAAGCCTAAAGGGGATGGTCGACCCAAGCGCGTCTAGTCGAATGCATCAACGCACTACCAAGCCGAGTCTATCGGGTGGGTTGACTAGCTAGTGCCCAATCAGCACCTCTCTCAACGACTAGATCGCACCGGATCTGCGTCCACGTTCCTGGAATCGCGTCTTGTTTAATCTCAATTCAAGCCATGTTTTGGTAGTTGTGTTGTAGCGCGAAGAATGCAAATATGAGAACCGAGCGCTGCGAGCAAAAGGAGATTGCGAGCCATCTAAAGGAATGCCGAGTACATTCTAGACCGCGTCACAAGTTATCAACACAATCAAAAGCGCGTTGTGGTGGAAGTTGGTATATAAAACACCGCGTTGAATGAACAGGCCTGGATTCACATTATTTTAATTTTTGGGGTGTAGCTGGGTATAGATACACGGAGAAGTTGGCAATGCGGTAAGTAGACCATCTTTCTTTCCTCTTGGCTGGCGAGAAGACCAAAGACAGAGTGCATAACTTTTCCTCCAAGCCCGCCCGTGTGAGTCAGTCGAAGAAAGCTCGCAAACCAACTTCTAAACCACCTCGCAAATTTCTTCATCGAGCCATCTTCAATTCCTCGAACCAAAACAATCATGCAAATGAAGCGGGGTTTCTTTCTATAGGCCATATATCAACGAACCGGAACTCCAGAAATGCAGGATAGAACACTTCAGTATCGAAAAGTTTAAACCGACGTATGCATGGATCAGGCATTAAGGTCATTAAAGAAGTCGGCCTGAACATTCTGAGCAGGGGGGATCTATGCAACCGCTAAAAGACAAAGGCCACCTATCGAGAGAGAAAAAACCGGTGAGCAACTGGCTTTCCAATATCGGATGTCCTTTCGATTTCTGGACTTGGATTTTCAAGCAATTGATGGATCAGACTTTTGGTGGTTGGGCCACGAGTCCTTCTCAGGATTTTCGGTTCGATTTGCTCATGCTACGCTCCGGCGGGCTACCCTGTTCCTTGCCCTGTTCCTTGAATCTATGTGGGAGAGAGTCGAAATCGTAGTTTTTGAGTGTCTGTTCGTATTTGGAGCTCTTCATAAATTTGGGAACGGAATCCTGACCACAAATTAGCACTGTATGAGTGTTTCTTGGAGCAAATAAGCAGCTTACACTAGCCATGAGCTTGAACACCGATAGTTGGGCTTCTTCAAACAGCTTGGTTACCTCCCTTAAACTGTCTATCATCGCACCGTCTTGTCCTACCGCCTTCGTCATTCGCGTTGCAAGCTGGTTTCGAAGCAAGTGGTCGATGTTAAGTTCGCATGGTGATCCAGGCGCCAGGAAAGCGTTGTAGATACCATATGCGGAAGCCATAGTCTCCTTGACAGCATCGAGACTTGGTCCAGAGTTCTTTCCATTTCTCGACGAAGAATTGGGCTTGATCGCGGACTTGCAGGAATGGAGAAACTCGTCCACATCAAGGTAGAACGACAGATTCTCCTCGCAATGCGTATCTCGCAAGTTTTCTCGGAAGAGCAATCGAAGGGCAGCATCAGTCAAGATCTTGTCCAACTTCTGAGTGTTTGAATCGCGGGAAACGCCTGCTCTTGCAGCCACACTACCCGAATTCTCACTCTCCGAGCTTCGCTCCTTTGAAGTCATGTTGACAACATCCTTCCCCTTTTGTGACAGCTGATAGATGGCGAGTTTCGTTGGTTGAAATCTAGGGTCCTTCTCCTTTTCGGCACCTATCTGTGTGAGATAGGCTCTGTCCGACTGTACACACCATATCAAGCCTTGCTCCAGGAACAACGTTGCAATCTCTACTGTTTCTCTACGATCCACTGTCGTACAGCAGTCCATCAACCATTCGACGGCCGCCTTGCCAGTAAATGTCTGGAGAACAATCTTTGCTGGTGTACCGATTCTCCGCTCGCTGGCCATTCTTACACCTGCAACTCCATCTTTGTATTCGCTCAGCGAATCCGAGTCCGCAGAGCTGGTGGTAGCCTTAATGTTTGGGCCATTTTGACCGACAAAGCGGCGAAAAAGCACCTCGACGGTACTTCGATCAGATGAAAGCTTGTCGGTTGCCGAATCTCTCTCTAGGATGACGAGCTGCATTGTATTTCTGGGAGAGTTAACAACTTCGGTAACGTGCTTTTGCTGAATTCCATTCTTTGAACAAAATCTCTCCAAAACGTGGATACCCTTTGGGGTTAATTGCCAAACAGAGCCCTTCATCGTGAATTCCTTCGCTTGCTTGCCATCAGCAGATTCGATAAATCTTGCGTCGAGAAATCGCTGACACACAGATCGAGCCATCTCGCGCGCCATCGAAAACGTCGTCGTAGTGGTAGTAGTGACAATTCTAGAAGGGTCCTTTGGATCAGGCATTCGGTTGGATTGGGAGAACTTCAACGATCCAAGATTGTTGATAGCTTCTTCTGATATAAAGGAGTGCTCAATTCTGGTCAGCCGAACGCGATGAGGTGCAAGTGGAAGGCTGACGACTAATGTCGCAAAGAGGTCTTTGAAGTCCTTTTCAAATGTCAGCTTGACCAACAGAACTATCGAGTGTCGAGAAAGTACTTACCCGTGTAAATGGTCTATCATCCGTGGTCATGCGCAATAAGCGCGAAGACGTTTGATGCATCTTGTTGAGGTGGGGGGCAGGTGTATTGGTAGCAGTATTGGAATACGCCTGGGAGGGTGGGTTCGTCTCAAGTAGAGACTGGCGAAAACGGGAACTCGCGCTGGATGTATCTGTTCTGGTTTGTGAAGGGGGGGTTGTTGATGTGGTGCTGAGACCGAGTGATTCGGGGGTCTCTTGCGGGCTGACTTCTCCAGATCGAGGAGAGATAAGGTTTGGCGGCGGAGAGGTTGGAGAGCTCTGCGCAGCGCGGTACAGACTGTTGGACGAAGGTCGGTTTCGTGGTGTTGGTTCAGAGAAGCTTGCGATTGCACTCGTGGTCTTGCCCCTTGCTAAGGCCGCAAAGTTGAGTATACCTGCTCGATTCTGTTTCAAAAGACTGGTGGATTGGGTTGACTGGCGGTGGTGCTTCAAAGTATTCACCGGCGGGGGGTTGTGGGAGGTCAAGGGGTCCAAGGGTGGTGAATTAGAAGTAGAAGTAGGAGCGGGCCCGATGGAAGGGACTAGGCGGACCGTAGCTTCCTGGGGGGCGGTAAGTAGTGTAGGTGTAGAGTTTGAGAGGCCGTCGGTGGCTGGTGGTGTTGTGGGTTGCTGAAAGGGAGAATCTGGCGTAGACTTAGATGTAGATGTGGAGAAGGAGGCAGGTTGGGAAAGAGCCATGGATTTGGGGGACGGGTCGTTTTACACTACTACCCCTGCCCTGCGTGCTGCTATTGTCGAGTCGAGTTCGGCCGCCAGATCAGATCTAGAAGACTAGGTACAATAGGATGGTAGGGTAGGGTATAGTAGGTATAGTAAGGTAGGTAATGTGATATAGGGTAGGGTCCGGCAAATCGAGAAAGTGGAGCTGGGCTGGTGTAAGAGTAGGCAGATGCCGCCAAGTGCAAATTGACTGATACGGAATGACAACGGCCTCACCCAACGAGCTTGTGAGGGAGCGGGAGAGGGAGTGGAATAGAGTGAAGGTGAGAGTAAGAGTGAGTGAATGAGTGAGTGAGTGAGTGGGTGAGTAGTTGAGGTTGCCAATTAATCGGTTCCGCCTTGCCTTGCCCTGCCTTGCCTTGCCGTGCCTTTGGCTTCCTTCCCAGTTGGGCCAAGGCTGCAAGAGTCAATTAACGGTTCGGTAGCTCAGTTACACAACTCAGTAACAGACAGACTACTACGCGGTAATGAGTAGTTCTAGTGGATGTGATGTCGTAGTAGGTTGGTCTGTAAGTGAGGGAATGAGTGAGAGACGAGACTGGTCGTGAGTGGTGGTAGTGTAGTAGTGTGGTGTGGGATGTGATGTCGAGAGAAAGAAGCGAAATAATTACGGAGTAGATCTTGGGTGGCTGCTTTCTCATACGCTACTGTATTACGCAGGTTGCAGGTGCAGCAGGTGCTAGTTGCCGCCCCTCGTGGTTTAGAACAGAGGGTGGGTCTTCTCGTGGCCGACTGGGATGAGGCAGGGATATGGCAGGGTGAGACAGGGGTTATGGACTGGGATCATGCCAGCTCAGAAGGACTCAGAAGGACTAGATGTGCGCCAATCAGCACAGAGTCTTCAACCTTTTGGGCTCTTTCTCTTTCTCTTTCTCCTATCTGTCCTGTTTACGGAGGACCTTCGCTGACTACCTCTGTACCTTACTAAGACAGGGGAAAGCCTAAAGCCTAAAGCCTAAAGCCGAAGCAGCCAAAGCCTGCTGTGCTTCAAGATGCAGAGTAGCGCTGACCCTCACGCTTAGCCCGCTTAGCACGTTTGGCACGACTTTATCCACTCCAGGCTCCAGGCACACCCGGTGAACCTGAGATACGATACGATAGGTATGATACGATGCAATGCGAGGAGAAGGCCAGGCCGACGTATTCAGTGAGAGAAAGCCAGTCAGAATAACCTCACTTTTCTGCTGTACAGTAATAGATGGAACGGGTCGGGTTTTCCGGTTGTACAGTATACAAATGTATCGTCCTGTCTGCCTTTCAACTACCTATTAGCTTTACTTCCAGCCTATCTGTCTGCTGGGAAGCGGAAACAGATACGATTATGTCTATATTTCTATTTCAAGCCATAAGACGCCATTCAGTATGCTTGAATCCTTCTCTTTATCATTTTCCCGTTGCTATGCTATGCCATGCAATGCAATGCTTCAGTGGTGCTCCCTTCTCATCTCCTGATGTGTGCAACGTCAAATGGCTTCCTGCAGAACATTGCATTCTTTAATAGTCGATAACACCACAGGTAGTACGCCACCGTCATTTTCTTGGACCTCGGCCTTTGACTAAAAAGAAAAGAGAAATAAATCATAATAACTCAATAGGAATATTCCACTCACCAACTACGAAGTACTTCCTCCTCTGAATCTCTCACAAAGCATCCGCATTTACATCCACTTAGTGAATCCTACCTAGGTAACTCCTTCAGATAGTCCGATATTGAAACAATTCGCCTCTTATTTCGTACTGTTGACGAGACCGAATTAAACTCCAGCCCAATGATTCCCATGGTAGTATCGTGAGGAACTCCTATTAAATTTCACTTGCCCGCGTTCTAAATCTGTACGATAACCTGTCAGTACCCGCTTTCCGTCCTATGATTCCTCCGCACTTGTCCTGGTCCCAGGACAATAAGAAATAGTGGGAAAAAGGGGGGATGTGAGGCTCAGGGCCCCCTCCCCAGACTGTCGATCCGTCGCCTTCCAAATTTCCTTCTAGAAATCATGGTGTTTCACAACTTGCCTGGTCAACCAAGTCGTCTGTTTCCGGCGTTCCACGTCGCAAACAAATCAAAATGCCACCAAGGTCGATGGGAAATCAGCCGTTATGCCTTGATAGCCGGTGTTTCGAATGGCCCTGGTCTGGTGACTAATCTCTTTGTCCTACCCACCAAATCTGCGGCCTAATTGGTACGGAAAGTTGTCTGGTTGAGAATGAGCGGAGCTCAACGGATCTAAAACTTTGTGATGTCGCTGCAGATATTATTACAAAGGATGGGATGGATCATGGATGCAATTCTGCAAGAGAAGGCGAATCTCATGACCGTCGGTTATCGAACGATTACTGCCGAATGCAGTAAGAAAACCCTACCGTACGGCGGTGAGATGCTTGAGCATCTGGTGCATGAGCGTGCATCACCTTGGGGTCGACTAGGCTAGTGTTGAAAAAGGTTAGCTGGTGAAAGATGGCATGGCAGCATGGGTAGGTAAAAATCTTGGAGCCTCGAAATCTTGTATGATAGGACAATTCTTACCGATTGCTGTTAACATCCGAAATGTGAGGGGGCATTTGGTAAGCCGGGGCCCTGGGTATGGCAAGCGTTCCAGCGCGTGTTAACGACCTATCAGTATTGCTCAATCTGCGAGAAAAAAGAAAACAAAGGAGAAAAAGCAAGCAATGATTTGTATTTCTTGGGAACGTACGATTTTTAATCTGAATAAATTACCCGGACGTGAAAGAGGCGTTGATTAACGCCCAAGTTGCCCTTCCCCGCCTCCAAAATCAACCACTAGAGTTGAAGATAGAGGTAGGGAGTGCAGAGGTAGCGATAAGTACTGTACCTCCGTATCTTGGTAATGAAGATCAACCACGCGCGCAATACTCCGTACGGCACAGTACCGATATCCGTTCTTTCCTTGCAAATGCAGGCTAGGGTACCTTATCAAAAGGATAATTGTAAAGACGGTCAACCTTTTACCCGTAAGAGCCGGCTAGGTGTGACCCGAGTACGGAGTACGGACGACGGGTCGGACAAGATTTACTACCTAGGTATATATCCGTACAAGGATACAAAGTTTATTTACGAGGAGGATACGGTAGGTGACTTTGCTAGTAGTTGGTTGAATAGCCGCATTTTCGAAAGGAGCGCACTGCTGCAAAGGCCGATACTTCTCGTCAAAATGACCTGATGAACTAAATTCGCGCCATCCCCAGGGCCCATCTACCGACATGACCAATTCCCATAGAGAAGGAGGTTACCCAACTACCACCTAACTTGTGGGTATCACTAAAAAGGCTCTGCCTGTAATTTGCTGTACTCCGTATTGTATGTGACGGCACGTGTGCGGCATTTCAATACACAGGTAATGATCGCTGCAGCTAGCGCCACTCTCACCGGTTCTTCTGTCAGCCAGGTGAGGGGTTGTTGGCTTGGCTTTTCTCCGGCACAAAGGTAAAAGCAGCGGACCTTCGCACGTTTGTATCACGGATGCACACGTTGCTTCGGCGTGTTCACACACGTCAAACCACGTTTTTTTTTTTCTTCCCCTTTTCGACCCCTGTACGCTGTACAAGTAAGCCCAGCCCGTTCGGAAATTCGAAAAATCTACGGAGGTACGGAGGACTATAGGATCACGAAGCGGGCCAATTATTGGGTCCGTCCAGTCCAGTTAGTGGCTTTCTCGACTAGCGCTAGTGGCGAACTTGAATTAATAATAATACGGAGCCATACTCTTCCAGGTTTCTTAAGGCGGGCAGAAGCCGCAGAGCTACCCAAAGAGATATTTTACGAAGGCATAGGCACGGGCACAGGCACAGGCACGGACGGGCAGAGGCACGGGAGATTTGGGCGGGAAAAGAGGCTGGGGCCACTTCCCACGTGGCATCTAATTATTCAGCCGTGGTGCTCTTGGCTTCGCTTCAGCCTTGTGCATGGGCATGTACGGAGGGGAGGGAAGGCAAGAGAAAGTGACCTCAAGTTACTTTCATGCAATGCAAGCGAGTGCAACTTCTCTTCCATCGTTACACTTGCAATTCCTCGGGCTGTCGGATATGTAGAAGTAAGAAAACTAAAGTACGGAGGAGAAACAAGAATACCAGTAGGAGAAACTTCAGCTCCACTCCTCTGATTCCCACCCCACACTCCGAATCTCCGATAAGTGACGGTGACCTTGCATTGCTAGAACCACATGAAGAAATTCTATTCAAACACTCGCCTAGCACCCTGCAATACCCTCTCCTCTCCTCTTTCATGCCAACTTGATCAAAGTCATTTTCATCGCGTGCGGCGTCTATATCCCCACTGCTTCCCCAGCCACCCCATGACCACGGCCATCAAGGCGGCTAGGCGCCACAAAACCAAGCGCATAAGGAAAGGAAATAACAAGTTCTTCTCTCTCGCATCCTTACGGAGTGCGAAACGTACGGAGCTCACCGACCAGGGATCCCGAATTACAGTATCCCCAGCGGACACTTTACATCGTAAACAATCTGCTACAATCTCCGGGAAGCTAGATCGCCAGTGCGCCACGTGCTTCACACGCTTCTCTTTGCCGTTTCGAGACCCTGATCTCGTGAGACGAAGCCCAAAGCAAGCCCCCTGTCTGACGTAATATCCGAAATATCGATGACAATTGAATCTTTGACTAGGGTTACTTCCTTTCTGGAATCCCAATTTCCTTCTAGGCTCCTTTTAGGCTTCTAGAACACCCTGCCGCTCCTTCCCTGAAACAAACCTAGTCGTATAGGGCAAAAAAGCCACATCCTGCTGATCCAGTCCCAGGGATTTGGGAAAGATGACTTTGAACTTCCAAGTTCGTACTGTCCAATTCCTGCCTGTAGTGCCAGTGCGCCACGCTTGACAAGGATAGCCAGGTTCAAGTCCGCTTTCACACTCCACTACTCTTGAAGCAGATGAAACATATGCTCTTTCATTATATTATACGGGAATATAACGTGGAGCGGCTTCATGCAGCATCGTCTCAAGAAGTCTCATGGGTGTCTTTCTGACGCATCGATCGGTGTCCTCGTTGATGGGAACCCGTCTGCCAAGATCTCGTAATCCATTGAAGACTTTGACTAGAGTCAAAAGTTTGGAACCAGTGTGATATTGAGAGCATGTGTTGATCGAATCGGGAGGGACGACGAAGTTCCGAATAGGTGTTAGTACAACATCCCGTGCCGTACAACATGCGGAATAGAATGCAAACACAGCGCCTCACTCTACGCCCAATTTTCCCAATATTCGGTTTCTCCATGGCTGCTTGCATGAGTCTCGAGCTAGTGGGAGAACAGGAGAAATAGCCACGAGGCAAACGGTTGTGCGTGGTGCCGCGAAGCCTGCAGCCTACCGCCGTGTCGTCAATAGCCACGAGGCAAGTGTCTCAATGCACTGCTACGGTTCTTTGTGACCCCTTAGCGTATATGCACCCACCCTCCCGCTGCTCTCTGTGTTGTTTCCAGAGCCGGGAGGTCGGTGAGTGGAAATAGCGGTATGGATTGTACAATGTGGGACATGCCATGCGCTTTGTGGCATATTGGCACTCGATTTGAGGTGTCAGATCACGCAAAAGCTTTTAATGTGCTGCCTTTGGCCAAGTTCATAGTTCTCTTGTGTGACACCGAAACCGGCACAACGCATGGATTTAGTTCATATGAAAATAGAATCTTCCACGTCAAGTGAATGGATTGGAGATCTGACAAATGAAAGGGTTTGAGGGTTCATACATCCGTCTCACTGCACATGTGTAGTCCAGAAGGCGGGTTGCCTATTGAGCCACTGCACAGCTCCTTGTAGCATCTTCTGTTTTCAACAATGCTGTAAGCATATGTTCCAGTTTATTCGTGAATCTTGAGCATTCATGCATTCATGAATCCACTAGTGTGTTTATGAATCTAGCTATGAATCTAGCTAGTTTACTCATGAATCTAAGCTAATATTCACGAATAAACTAGATTCATATAGGCACTAGTTTATTATGAATCTTAATTGTTTACACATGAATCACTCTAGATTCATGAATAAACTAGGCCACTCGTGAATGCACTAAGATTCATGAAATAAACTAGTGGATTCATGAATGAACCGGAACACATGCGAGCCACTTGGTCTCACCGGCCTGGAGACACTTGCAGAATAGCTTTGCCAAGAAATCGAACATTCCGATTTCTTACGGGTCTGATATCCGCATGTCCAGGAATGTTAGTTCTTAGTTCCGAGCGGACGAGAAGAACAGTTGAGAAGTTCACATCTGCAACATCCCTCTCAGCCCTTCCGCCCCAGAATAAGAGACATCACTTTACGCTGGTCCTCGACTACTCCTAGTTGACTGACCTGGACAAGTACTGCAGCAGAGTTTGACCTCGCTGCCAGCCTGAATAAATCAGTGTTCGTAGAGAATCTCATAAGTAAAAGTTCAAAATATGCGTCTTAGCCTCTATGGATACTTCCACAGGTAATGTAAAAAGATGCACTAGAGAAAGACTCTTGCGGTCTCAAACACGCCGCCTTTCTCCTAGACACAGAAAATGGAAAGCTCCAGCTAGACAGTTCCTCCCTCGAATATGTGTATCTCAATTTGAAATGCAAAACAGTTCTTCATATACACAAGCACTTGCCACAATTGTGGTATTTGAGCAGAAAGCACAGCATGCTTAAAGAGATATAGCAGCAGCAAGTGCTGTCAGCTTCTAGTCCTTCAAACCAAGCCCCTCTCTAAGACTTGCGCATTTTTGACGCGGCTCTTCCAAGCAACTCAAGCTTTCAGCTCCTTAGGTCATCCTTGCCCTGGACAGTTTTCAATTTTCAATTTTCACTTGATCGAGCATCATGTACACAATGTTCATTTCTATCGACGCGTAATGCCTCAGCCACTGTGGAACTTCACCCCCTCCACTCGGACAAAGTGTCAACACAATTTCTAAACCAACTGCCTCATTTGCACTATCCAAGAGCTATCTTGGTCCTGCGATGACATTCTTGTATTCAACGGTGAAGTTCTTTAGGACGCGCAAGGACAACGAGGGCAAGCCGAGGTAGGAAGCAAGAGAAGGGTTCGCGATTGCACAAGGTCTGCGAAGTCATGCCCTGCCTCGCGAAGTCTGGAGCCTGGAGCACCAGAAGACGGTATTCCGCCTTACAACAAAGATCTCGCAAGATAGTTTAGTCATCGAGTTCTGTATGTGTTTCAGAGTGAATGCCAATGGACATTAAAGGGGAAGAGATGCATCAGGACGTCGTCACGAAAGCCAAAGATACAGCTTTACAGCCACGAGCAGCAACATACCCTAGGAGCCTACCTTAGTCCTGGAAGCTACAGCTGCTTGACTGCTCGCTCGGAGAGAGATGCTGGCTATGTGCAATGCATGTGAAGAGCCGGGCCTCTCCTTCCCGATCTAGCCTTGAACCTGAACTTAACCTTGGCATTATAGCACCTACAGGCTGCAACGCGTCAAAGTTGCATTTAGGCACTCCTGGGGACGGCTCTAGAGTATACATTTATCGATCGGGCAGGGCAGTCAGTTGAATGTTTGAAATGGCAATTGGAGGTAGTGGGAGTGGGAGTGGGAGTTGACTTCCCACTCAATTGCCACGAGAAACGAAGGCGGATAAGAAGGATTGCTAACTCTATTCCCCCCGAGCTGCCTACTGTACGCGACAGGCACGGCATGGCTTACGCGGGAATAGGAGGATATAAATGCTAGGTTAGGAGCAGGCGATGTGTTGAAGGGAGATGTGAATTTCGCTTCAGAGTCTTTAGACTGCCTATCACATTGACTTGCGGGTTCGCAGGCAGCAGTGTAGCGTTGGCACAGTATAATTGAGCGAGGGATCCTTTATCAGCTGCTGTTGCCTACAGTATTGTCCTGTTGTTTAGGCAGAAGGCATAAGGCATAAGGAATGGTACGGAGATCCCTCTCATGGTGAAAGCAGGGCAATGATCTGAGGATTTAAGATCCGAGACGAGATGCTCTAGCGAGATAATTGTAAAGAGACAGATAAGGGGGTTTGTAACTGAATTCTATTCAGAGGGGCAGCGTTGAGGGGGCAGCGGCAAAGGGTAGTTAGCTCTCTTCAACGACCAGGATATTTGAGTGTCTTCAGTGCAACCAGGGAAGAGAATGTAAGAATGCTAAATGACAAAATTCGCTTTTTGGCCCTTGGCCTGGGTCGTCCGTGAGATATTTGGGTATTTCAGGAATCCTTCGCATCATTCACTGAGTCTTGTCTGGATCCTTCAACCGTTCACCAACGAAATACTTCAAATTCTTCAGCTGGAAATAAGGTAGACAGACTGAAGCATATTTATGCCAGACTAAACTATGTCAGGGCCAGGGCCTTCTAAGCGACGCTTTCCGAGTTATGGATATCATCCTAAATAATTTTCGCAGCCTTCAATAACCCCCAACCCCGCAACACCAGACGCCATTTAGTACATGTAGCCTCAGATTACCGTTGGGCCCGAGTCTCTCCTCCAACCTTTATTCCGCATGTTTTCCTCAATCGCCTTCCAAATGCTTTCAACAACCTCCCGATCCCGCCATCTACTCGCAGCAGACGCTCCAGCACTCCATTTGTCTACCTGAGTTGCCAGTACACCTCGACCCCAGCCCTTAACCGTGTCGGGCATGTGCTCTCCTCTCCATCCTACATAAACACCCAGCGTATGTCTGAATAAATCTGTTGCTTGCTGCCATTTATAGCTCTTGAATTGCCATACTTGCCCTGTTGTGAAGACGGCCACAACTCTCGACCAATACTCTGGCTTGAACTGTTCGGGCGTATCGACAATGATGAAGCGCATAGCGCGGGTACCATCTATCAAAGGTAACATTCGCGTGATATGTAAGATTGAGGCAGAAGAGCTTGATGTTGAGCTCGAGGATTCCGGAGGTACATAACTACCACCTTCGAGGAAGGATTTGATATTTGACATACGTAGAAGGGAGGATGCCGAAGGGGAGAGTAGTATTATGGGGTCAGGTCGGCGGACGGGAGCTTTCGGATTGTGGGGTAGGGTAGGGTTGTTTGCGAGATTCGCAGCTGCTTGAGCAGCCTTGCGCGCATTGAAAGGCGCGGCTAATTTGCGTACATGAGAGAAATCCTGAGATCCAAGTCAGCAAACATGATACGGTTATGGTCCTTGAATCAGGCATGGCGTACAGTCGGCTTAATCCCCCTCAACACACTATTCCTGTCACCCATTCGCCTCTCTCCATTGTAGATTTCTGCCAGGCGCGGATCAATATTCTTGCCCTGTCTCCCAGCAGCACCACTAGTGACCGGCACAATTCCCCCTGCTTTCCCAGAAGCAACTTGCGCCGAAGCAGCAGCACTCAACGTATCCGATGCCAGTGGTTTGATGAATTCACTCTCTTCCGAAGCACTCTCAAGCCAGGTAAGCAAGTCCAGTTTCTCCACAAATGGGAGGTTTTGGACCTCTCCGCCTGCGCCTCCATCTGCAGCCAACTCTTCGTTCAAGGCACGCGTTGCAGCATTGTAGTCAGGGATAGCTGTCTCTCTCTTCAACCACGCGAGATAGATACTGCGGAGATTGACTGGTTTGTCCGACGAGATAAAACGCGTGGGTGTATCGAGGGGTATCGAGACTTGAACGGGCGAGGAAAAGAGCAGGTAGGTTGCTGTCGCCAAGCTCAAATCTACAGATGAAGCTGAGGATGCATCTGCGGTCGTGGTCGGTATGCAAGGGCTGTCCGAGGCTATCGCCTGTCGCAGAAGCAAGAGAGGATCTTGCTGAATAGTCTCCGAAGAAGCCATCTGAACTGGCGCTGGGTCGAGGGCAGCTACGCGCGGGCAGGGCAGGCTGAAGAATGGGTGATGGAGCCTCGTGAGGAGCTTGAGGTGCTGGTGGTGATTGTAGTGCAATTACGGTGGCCTTTTCAAGCCAGAAATGCAGCGAGTTTCGCCTGATCACGTGCCAAACTTCAATGTCAACCTCACCGTCCGAGAGCAATCAGAGAGTGCACACCTTTTGTATTTATATCACTCCAATTTTTGTCTCCACCATTTACAAGCAGCTACTACTTACTCTTCCTCCCCACTTCCGTAAACCTCGCTCATATTACTTCCATGATAAGAACAAATCCCAGTTCCACCGCTCTTGTGTTTGGGGTTCCTTGGACACAATGGGCTAGTTGGGAGATGCTCCGGTAGGTCAAGCTCGGATTGAGACCCGTGTGTTCTTCGTAACTGCTCTTCTATTGTAGCAGCAACTTTGGTATTGGCGTCGAACCAATCTTGACGGACCTTTGTATCAGTATTTGACCGATTCTTAGCCGGAGTGTGAGGTTAGTTTACGCTTTGTAGTATACTTGCTGGCGGACTTACTGGCCCGTTTGCTGTTGCAATCTTCTCTGGGGGGCTGAAGTCAAACGCGCGAGCATGGGCTCTAGACTCGTAGGTAGGAGATATGCGCCTGGAGGGGGAAGTACTGATGCGCTTGGCTTCCTGAGTTTGCGCACATTAGCCTGTTGGCTTGAAGAATACTGAGTTATATGGCAATACTTACTGAGGCTAGAAATGTAGCGGGTACACTTGGGTCTGATTGATCCACTTCAACTACAGAGTCAGCAAGTATTCGCAACCCTAGACTTTGGCTCCATCTATGAACCACTTTTTCGCTTTCGCTTTCTTACCTCTCTGATAGCCATCGTCTATCTTTGGCGACTGTGGCGTAGCTGCTGGGGTTTTCCCGATCAACATTTTATGCACGGAACTTGACATTGACAAAATTGACTCGTGTGAGTTCTTGCGGTGCCATGGAGCAAGTCCCAAGGTTCGACGAGGCCTCGGTGATACAGCTGTTGTATGCTGTGTGGTGGGATTTTCGTGTTCAAGTCGTTCTAAATAAGAACTCGTACCCTCAAGAAGCAGCGCCGTCCGTGAACCCCTAATGGCTCTTATGGGAGTATTATCAACAGACCGAGAAGGTCAGCTTTAGAAACTTCATCGGGATGTCTTGTTTACCATCTTTAATTTTGCGAATGGCGATGTCAGAGTCTTCTTGATTCTACAGGACAACCCAAGACGTGGCATCGTGGAGGAAGAACTTGAGATAGTAGTTCCATCATGATCTCCCTTTTCTTCAACCGAGGCATGATTGTTGATTTCCGTTGTAGGTATACTTTTGTCTGATTTGAATCTGGCAATTTCAATTCTGGGTATGATAGATTTGCGCGGAGGAGTCGTGGGATTACTTTGTGGCTGCGCCGCCTTTTGGTCCGTTGGTCGGCTGAGCAGGTTTTTGATCCGCGTGTGTTTTTTCTTTGCGGGCAGTATCTCTCGCTCTGCCCAATATCCTTCTGGGAACCAAACCCATTCCATGCCTATCTTTGCGGGACGGGGCGGATCTGGAGTATCGTTTCTATAAACTTTACTGGGATTGGTGACCGGATCACTCAATCTTTTGTCGTTCCAATCCGTTATGTTAGGGGTTTGCTTGCTTGATGCCCACACTGATGACTCTAGGGAGTGTGGCTCCGTTTCGTGATTGCTACTGTTAGAGTCTCGTGACTGGCGGGATATATCGAATGCTTTGTGCGATTGCGATCTAGGCCCAACTCCACCCTCCCGGAATCGTGGTGAGGCCGCTGTAGATGCACTGTCATTTGTATCTTTCCCGGACGTCTGCCGGAAGTGAAAGTAGGATGTCATGTCGGATTCACAGGTGGATGAGCGTCGAAACGGGCGCCTCTTTCCTTGTTGCCCGGACGGAGTGGGAATGCTGCTTTTTGCCATGTTTGCAATTTCAGATACCTCGTCAGCTCCACTGTGAGCTACTTGGAGCGACGTTTGAGGTGAGTTTGCAATCCCAGGGTATGGAGTACTGTCTCATAGATGGGTATGTAAGAATGTTCGTGGTTAAGGCAGGTCATAGGTGCGATTTGTTTGAAACGTTTGAGTATTCGCGCTGTGATGAGGGAAAGGGCGCTTTACTTTTGAGTTTAGAGAAGCGTAATCTAACAGAGTATCAATAAGCTTCCTTCCTAATTTGCCCCATATACTGGAAACAACCAATTGTCCTCGGAATAAACTGGGTGATATATCGGCCGTATCCTTTCTCACATATTGCTGAGTGGCATCGAAAGCGTTATGTTGCTGTCTTAAAAAAATGCCGATTCGGTCCACACCGGCCATCCGAGATGACTTGTAACTTTGGCGAAAGAGGCTTTAGACGCTGACACAAGCTCTACTTCCTTGTTCTCTCAATCATCAGATTGAACATAAGTACCTTAGAGAGGACTCCACGTTCCAGATAAAAGTTTTGCTTGGTTGGCAGATTCGCGGTCAAGGGCAATGCATTCTTGTTGCACAAGTCGTGACTAGAATCTCCCTCGTCCCCTACCCCCATTCAAGCCAAAAAAGTTTTGAGATAGAAAAAAAAAGAAGCATCATGGGCGTGTTGGCACTGAATGCATTGTCTCGGCGCCAAGCTTTCACTACCAGCTTCTCCATGAGACAGATTAACACCCTGGCGGTTCTTACCCTCAATCTAGTCTGTACTAGCTGAAGAGGGGTCAACTGAAATTCCTACAAGAAATGAGACATCACAATGGAGGATTTGATATGGAAAAAACGGCCATCTTTGTTTCAAGCACTATGGTGTGGGAGATGTATGAATTTATTCATGCAATCCAACCTTATGTTTGTCCCACAGCGCTGATGAAGCTCTCTTTGAATGGCTTGTTCAAGAGGAATCTACCTATGAGAACAATCTTCCCGTTTAAGGTGGGCTCTGCTGAAGGATTTTGCGGCGCATCCAAGATATCAAACACATCTCGGACGCCTTGAACGATTTTGATATCTCCAGTCGAGAGAGGCAGCTTTGCCTTCACTCTATGGATCTCCAGGCTGTAGTTGTCTTTGTCCTCGTCCTCGGCTCCATTGCTTGGAGCTGGTAACTTCGAATCCCAAAGAACCGATCTAAGCCATGCATCCAAATGTGGCAACTGCTCGGGTGCCAAAACAGGTACCAAAATCGTAACTGTTGATATTGACTAAAAGTTGTTAATGATAGGTAAGAAGGAGGATTCAACATACATACTGGATCCAAATGACTGTGCCCTCTTGATCCCACGTCCAGTGTTCCTACATTGTCATACGCATGAAGGTCCAGAAGGAATCCTTCCAGCTGGGGCACCTGGCCATGTTGGGTTATGTGGATCTTGGCCAGTCCATTAATTGCCTGGACTCGTGCTTGTACTGCCTCTAACTCTTCTTCACTGACAAGGTCCGATTTGTTGATGACGATAACATCAGCGTGAGATATTTGCAGATGTGCCGTAGTCAGCAAAGGCCCGGCGTGGCCGTCATGCTCATGCTCGTGTCCCTCAGATGGGAGAGCCTCTTGAGCTGGCTCATCAAGATTCTTGAGAACATTCTTAGCATCGATAAGAGTGACGATTCCATCCAGATATATGGAACTGCCAAGCCCTTCATCCACCCAAAACAGTGGTGCAAGATTCCCAGGGTCTGCTAATCCAGTGGTCTCCAGAAGAATATAATCGAAAGCCCCTTTCTTCTCCATCAAAGATTCGATTGCATTGACACCCTGATCCCTTGGTTATGTCAGTGACGACATAGACAGAAAAGACAACAGGACTCAATGTACTTCACAGAGCAGCAAATACAACCATTGCCAACTTCAAGCCACTCTTGTACTTGTTCACCACCTGTGTTGACTGTCAAAGTTTTCTCAATGTCGGCCGCTAACACACTTAGTATATTGTGTTAATTGTAGTGTGCTGGGGATGCGAAGACCAACTCACAATCACCAAATTCTACCAACGACGAGCGTCAGTGAAAGACTATGCGATGAGTCTGCTTTTGAGGTCCATACCGTTCAAAATAACAGCGATCTTCTTTCCATGCTGTTCGTTCAGAATGTAGTTTAGGAGAGTTGTCTTCCCTGCTCCGAGGTATCCTGAGACTCACGAGTCAGATACAATATCATCTTTGGTGAGACGTAGATGTGATGAACCTGTGACAATGGTAATGGGGACCCTAGTACGGTCTGCTCCCCCCTCAGCATCACCCTGGCCTTCTACATCAACCAGTAGTGGTGGGGCTTCATCGTCTTCAAAATCCATTTTATGTACGTGGGTGTGTAGAAGGAGAACAATGAGGTAGGGATACATTTCTACCTACATAACGTAGCGTAGCCTTGTCCCTTTTTTAACCGCGCTGTCTTGATTGGCTGACGTGAGGTGTCCAACTTCACCTTTCGCCTTGCCTGGCCTTCGATCCACTATTTACAGTGCTGTACATACTCCGAGCATAATAGAGCGCCGGACAACGCACAGCCTCTCGATGTGATTTGCCTTTCATTTAGCTGGCGAGCTATTCGAAATAAATCATAAGGATGTCTATGCAACCAAGCTCTCCGAGGCTTCCAAGCCCTCCACCCCCAACAGAGATCCAAATAGGACCAACATCACCAGCTTTAGGAAGCTCCGCAAGCCAAGAACCTCTACTCGAGCAGAGCGTTATAGAGGCAAATGCTGCCAGAAGGATACACCCCGGCACCAAGTCTGCGGACATGGCAGCTGGCCCCCCTCTCGTTCCTCTGAGTGAAGTACATGACCATTAACCCTGTTGTTGTGAGGGAGGCTGACACTTTCATAGCTCGATTCGGCCTTCCAGCTTCAAGAACACCTCAAGGCCCTCCACTACCACTATACGAAACCCGAAAACAGCGATAATACGATTCCTATAGACCGAGAGACAGCCATCCGCATTGCTACACAACCAGACGGAGTTGACCGTGCTCTCTGGCTCTACGAACTCTGCCGTTTCCTCATCAACAAGTGCAATGATCTGATCATTGGCTTCCTCTTCGACGATCCACCATGCTCTGCCACAACCTGCCCCGAGATGCGCGCCAGCGAGTGGCAATTCCTCTGCGCCGTTCACGAGTCTCCCAAGAGCTGCTGCGCTATCGATTACTGCTGTCACACACTCGACTGGGCTACAAATATTGTCACAAGTCAGAAGATCTTTCCCAGTCGACTAAGTCTGGGTGCTGGGGATGCGACGGATGAGCGTGGAGCTGGGGTCAAGCATTTGATCAACATTTTCAGACGGCTACACCGGATATTCGCACATGCCTGGTTCCAACACCGAGGAGTGTTCTGGCAGGTTGAAGGGCATACTGGATTGTATGTTCTTTTCAAGACGGTTTGCGATACATACGATCTGTTGCCGGCTGAGAACTACAAGCTGCCTCCTGAAGCAGAAGGATTAGAAATTATTGATGAGCCGAAGGCAAAAGTCCCGTCGATTATGAAGTCGGATGAGAACAATAATCTTTCCGCAGTAGATGAAGATTTCATCAACGTTGGCCGAGCCAATACAAATACTAGACGCCATGTTCGATCATCCCCCTCTGTTGGATCTGCAATCCACACAGTTCTGGAGTCAGACGAGGAAGACCCTGATCTTACGCATAAGTTGGATGAATTAAATCTGGCGGATGAAGAGGGTGCGGCAGACGTTCCTGTGATTGTCGAATCCTACGAAGTTGATAGCCAGCATGATACGCCGGAGGGAAAGCCAGAGGAAAAGCCAGAGCCAGAGATGGAACCTGTCGAGGAGGTCGAACAGCTGGCAGCAGAGCACGATGATACGGCAGCGTCCGCGGGATCTTGGGACAGGATGTCTTCAGAGAGTTTAGGCGAAAAGCTACCGACGGAAGATGATGCGAAAGTGGATGCGAGCGAGAAGACTGAGGAGGCAAAAACCGAGGAAGTTTCTGCGCCGGAGCCAGCTAAGAGCCCTGAAGAGAAGGCAGAGGATGTCCCAGCCACCGAGGAAGTTCCTGAAACTGTCGAGGACTCGGACGTCAAGGATGAGCCGCAAGAAGAAGCAGCCGAAGCAAAGGAGGCGGAAGCGAAGAAGGTCGAGGAGTGAAGAGACGATGGATCATGGAAAGACTGATGTTGTGTAATATTAAGATACCCATATGGGACTGAGAAGCTACTCAAGTTTCTAGAAAGTCTCAATGCAAAGTAGAAAGCCTCTAGGGCGAGTCGCGGTAGACGGAAACTCTCGAAAAGGGTCAGGTGGAGGTGAAATTCAGGAAATTACATATTTAGTATTCTTTTAACTCTAGATTTTGAGCAACCAACCAAAAACTCCCGAAACGCCATTACTAATAATATTGTAGGCAGGAGCAAACCCATTGGTTTTAACTGAACCAGGCCTTGCAGGGGTATCATTCAATTCACCAAAACCGAGCCCCAAAACTCCTTGCCATGAGAGGAATACCGCCACTCATAAACTGTGCCATCAATACATCCATTATTCCAGCTCTGCAGCGCTATGCGGTTTTGGTGGTGGAGGTGGACCTGGATACCCAAGCATATTCTTCTGGTCCTGCCTCCCGCTCTCTCTTCCCTGGTACAGGGACCCCTCAGAAGAGAGCTGCGACAACGAGTCGGGGTGGTAGTAAGCGCTCGCTTTGTGGTACGCTGGATCAATCTGTTGCATCGAAGGGCTCCTGCTAGTAGCACCCAAGTTCTGCCACGATACTCTGGGACCAGCATTTTGGTTTCCCATCAAAGAATCTTGATATGACAACCTGCCGTTCTGGCTAGATGCGGGGGAGCTATAGGTGCTGAGTGGTCTTGGGTAGAGCGAGCTGTCATGCTCATTTCTGTCGCGGAAGGCGGGGTGTTCGGATTGCGGGGGTGGGATGTGCGGGTATGGGTTGAAAGCTGGGGGAGACGCGGCGTGTTGGCTCTGCGAGTCGAAGTCCGATGTACTTGGCGCGTATTGGATTGAAGCTTGTGAAGATGCGCTGAGTGGCGCATTGTTGTTCCATTCTTGGTTCTTCAGAGCTGCGCCGACAATCTGTGCCTTGACTAGTAGTCGGTCGACCAGAGAGGCGTGTGCCTTCTTCAATGTCTTCTTGACAAAGCTGGTCATCATGATGTTGCACTTCATGTCCACATCTTCTCTTATCCAAAGTCCTTGCAACGGTGCTCCTACCCCCATTTCTACTGGCGCCACTGGTTCTCCGGGTAGTGATCCTCCCAGCGACCATTTGCCTTTTATGTTCAAGCCCATTGGCGCATATACATGGGTCTGGAGTCCTATCGGAAGGTCGTGGAAACATGCATCATAGCTGACTTTTCCAGAAGCCAGCCCTCCGGGTAGATAATTGACTCGATCTGTGAGAGAATACCATTGACAGTGGTATTCTTCAGCGGTAGACTTTGGCGGGGGTTTTATGGGATGTCTCTCTTCGACGAGGGGATTGAGGTCAATCATTTCGAGGTGGTCGTGCAGGGTTTCCAAAACCGTTTCCCGACTGATCCCAGCAGGGAGGGGTGTTACAGTTGTAAAGACTGTTCGTTTCGACATCTTTGACGGGGATGGGTACAGTATGTTGAAGTTTCCACAACGAGGAAAGATTAGTAGTCAGGCTTTCAATATAGAAAAATAAATAAAGGGTAAAATACTACTGTAATAGGATATCTACTTCTGAAGGGGAAGCCAGTGAACTTAAGTCAACACTCGTAAAATGCGACACCAACAAAGAAGATCGCGCGTCAGCACTCTCTTTAGCGCCGGGATCTCATGGTTCCTGCTTTTAGCCTTACAGTATCCTTGTCGCTACAGTACAGCCCGCGGGCTGGGAGTGATGAGATGTGTGGCTGAGGTGAAAAGTCTTTTCGGCGCAAAAGGTTTGTTTGAACTAATACGAGTACGGAGGGTGAGGTATTGAGCCAAACACTTGTCTTGAGAAGATGATTGTGCTGCTAGTTTTGGAATGAGAATTATTATCAAGTCGAAATCCTCGAGAAGAATCTGCGGAGAAAGAAGACATCGTTCTCCCGATTATTATTAGAAGTTGGAATGAGAAAATTACTGTAGCTTCGCCCGCTTCAATACCCAGCACAGCTCGGACATCTGACTACCCGACATGCTGGAATCAAACCTTCATCTATTCTCGGAACGCCACTGTGCGACCAAAATAATGTCATTTCTTAGACATGACGACAACGTTCATCTTGCTCTTTGTTTTACTTTACAATTTGTTGCACGTACATGTCATTTTCTAGTTATTACAATTACTTTCCCCTTTGGTAATTTACATCGCAGCCAAAGCCAGTGCAGCGGCTGCACCACCCAAAGCCCATCGAGGCTTGCCAGTAATCATAGCCGTACCTGCTGTGCTTACAGCAGACCCAGAGCCAGAAGAAGCGGCCGAGCTGGACGCTCCTGATGTCTTGGTTCCTGAAGCCTCCGTCGACGTTGCAGTGGTCATACCAGATGTTTGAGATGCTGCACTCCCACCTGCTCTCTTTGTCGCAGAAGATGTGCCTGATGATCCTTGCGTTGTTGAGGCGGCTGTAGATGCAGAGCTTCCAGCCGCACCAGCAGTGATGGTTACTGCCTGATATTGTGCATATTCTGATGCGCCGGTGGTGAAAGATGTTGTGTACGTAGTGCTGGTGCTGGTGCCGTCAAAGTTGCCTACCATGCCTCCGGTACATGTCCCGTGGTCAGAGGAAGTCACCACACATCCCGGATTGATTGATCTATCCGCAGATTAGGTGTTTGCATGGTGAGGGAGGCTCTTGAAAGTACATACGCGTCCGATCCGTCATCGGTAACCTGGTAATCATAATGAATGGTGGAGGGTCCTTGGGTGAAAGTAAAAGACTAACACAGTCTCAAGTTAGTGATTGCTTAAGTGGAGTTCGATTTGTTATCACTCACTTCTGGAATGCCACATTCACCGCTGTCAGGGTTACCGCAGGCTATGGCAAAAGTTGTTGCTGTGGAATCCTTTTTTGATTTGTTAGTATAAACCTCAAAAGCTCCATTTCTGCACGCGCATACCGAGCCTACGATTGAAGCAACAATATCTTGTTTGTCAAAACCAATAAGTAAAAGACTGGTAGTACTTTGCGCGGAGGCGACGCTCAAGAGAGCTAAAACGAGGGTGTATTTGTACATGTTGAAGAAAATAACGAATGAATTATCTAATTATCCAACAAAACGAATGTGGTTGACTCTGCTGAAGCTTTTCTTTTCATGGCACATAAGGAGCAGATCCGCGGAGCTTTAAAGGTCTAGAACTGGTGGAAGGTGATCTCTTTTTGCCCCACTCATTGCAGTCGCTTCCCCTTTTAAGCTTAATATCATCTTGGCTTGGGCTTGGTACGAATGGCGAACCTTGCACTTTTCCAAGCTATTCAGATTATTCGCTCTCGCTCACTTTAGACATGGGGTGTTGCGGAGTACTGTTCCTCCGTATTACTTTTTGCTGGATTCCATAAATACTAGTACCTGACTTCTTGGTCATAAAAGAAAGATGTCTACTGTATTTCAGGAGCAGCCGAGGTAGTCCTCAAAGTTCGAACATCCCATCTTCCTATTTCTTCATTTGAGTGTTGATGCGCTGTGCCACCTTGCTGCCCAGAAGCCCATTATTAGTGTTGGACATTGAATCTGGGGCCATCATATCCTTGGCACTCTCCGACGCATATCGAATGTGTTGTGTGAGAACATCAGCAGTAGTCCGGCTTTCAGGTTTCTGACCAGTGAACTCTCAGTGGAGAACATGAGTTGATGAACTTGAGCGATCTGCCCATTGTCTCGAGACAGTAGAACCCGTTGCGGATGTTTTCTTACTGTGTCTTGTTGGTGCCACTTTCGTTTGTACCAATACTGGTAAGCCGTAAATATCAATAGGACTGATGAATCTCACATCCATCGAAACACAACGAGGTAATGGCGGAATGCTTAGAACGACTTCGAAGTCTTGGCCGTTGTTTTTTCCTTTGCGTTTACCATGCAAGATTCCTTCCGCACATCTTTTCTTGCAAATAGAGGGTGTATCTTGTGCTAGGAATATATATACTCCACCACAGCAATCAACTGGCCCGCAGTGTTAGGATTGTCTTGTAGAGTATCATGCAAGTCGTTGCAGCCAATACTAACCTCACATAGGAGGAGTTCTGTCAGCGTGTGCTAAAGCTGGAGTTTAGAATTGCAATTCCGGCGACTGGCGGTCTGGCTGAGCCAATGCTCTTTGCTGAAGATGTCAAAACCATTTCAGGGACGTAAACTGCAGATTGTGCTTCCGAAAAGGACAAAGAAAGGATGGCACTATCCAAACAGAGGCAGTCCAGAAGTATGACAAGTAGTTTGCTGCTAAATGAAGGAACTTCGATTGCTACTCACATTCGACTCATCCCCGTGACGGATTTTTGGGTTAGTGCCACTGATGGCCATCATTGCCACTCTTACATTTCCTGGCCGCCTTGATACTTTGCCAACACAGGAAGTTGTGGGCTTGCCAGAACATCTATGGACGTGAGTTGTCCATCAGGATATCGCGGGTGGCGCTGATAAATGCTACATCTTAATACTTAGCACAAGGTAAAGTCTTTGCTGATGCCATTATCAGACACAAAAGGGTGAAAAGGAGACTGACAAGTAACGTGTGGGGAGAAGGAGAGTGGAAGCTCAAAATGTGGTAGAAACTGGTCGGTTGGTTTGCACAGGATTACAACCCCAATCTAGAGTTTCCAAATACTCATGGGGTGGAATTTTGAGGGATATCCTTAGTCAAGAGCTCTAATATCGCCGTCGAAGCTGTTATGGACTCGTGGACTACCACAGGATATAGGCGTTTTTTGAAATATAAAAAAGCGAAGCTTTCATGTGTGGTGAAGGAGCCCACGACGCCAACATCAGTACTATACATTCCTTTCGCGTAACAGCCATGGAAAACTGCTCAACGAGAATAACCAGTGGTCAGTTTGTAATAGAAAAATAAGTACGTACCTAGGTATATATATGAGAATGTTAATCTGCATTAAGCTAGAATCTTTTTTGGAAATGAAATGTGGTATATATAGAGTAACCTCGTATATATTTCCGATTAATAATACGAATATTTTGATTAAATAGGGGCTTATGGAGGGGCAGCTGCAGCACAGCACTACTTTGGTATAAAACGGGGTTCGCTAAGCATAATTACAGTACAGTACTCGTATACCTTCGCATAAACGCAGTAAATACCTATATGCATCGGAAAGCCTTCCGGCGGCATCGTCATAATTCTTAACAACTGCTTTGTGCTCTTCGTCCCATCTTTCCACTTACAGCATTATAAAAGAACAAATATCATCACCAAGACAATCGACACGAACAGAAACTGATGGCATGTGGTGTTGCTACTCCTTCGAACCATGTGAAGCCAACCACCTGCATCGCAGTGCAGTACAATGAATATGCTTTCGGCACTCTTGAAAACACCAAGCCACAACGCTGCTCCTTGTCCTTTACCGCAACACGCGTCAGCCGCCCAAGAATCCGATCAAAGCTCCCCGGAGCCCGAATCTCCACGCGAACCTCTTGAACGTCCATATATCCACGAGGCCGTAGATCTCAAGCCTGTCAATTCCGAAGCTCCGGACCTGCGCGAGCTGAACAACAGCCTTGCTGCTCTCGCGGCCATATTCCCAGATGTGCAAGTCGAGGTGTTTCGTGAGATGCTCTCGAGCTTTGACGAGGAGTCCAGATTAGCCGTCGTAACTGAGGCTCTTCTGAAGTCCAAGATGAAGTGGGTGCGAGGCCGGTATAGGGTTGCCGCTAGAAAAGGAGTCTCACAAGGCGACCAACACAAGGCTGCTCCGACTATCTCACAAGTTGCAGTGCGGGCAGAAGAGAAGTTCAGGAGCCCGGAATACAAGAAGGCTGTGAAGGCCACCACGTACCGCGAATTCAAAGGTCTCTCTCGCTCCACGATCAATGCCGTCCTGGCCGAACATAACTACTCATACTCGCTCGCTCGGCCAACCCTTGTTGCCCTATCCTCCAAATCATGGAGGTTTTCCCTGTCTTCACTATTTTTACGCAGAAAATCTCCGTCGTCCCAGGAGGTCGAGCATCACCCTCTTGTCATATGGCAATCCTCAGGGCAGGGGTCTATAATCCCTACATTGAAAGCTACAGGGTCTCCCGAGCTGGACAAGGAACTCTTCGAGTCACTTATTGGGCCAATACAATACCGAACACTGGCTGATCAGGAGGCTAAGGACCATGCATTAGCCGTGAAACTTAATAATAGTGAGGCGGAAGCAAACGAAGCACTACATGATTGCGAATGCTGCTTCACGGCTTACAGTTTTGAAGAACTTTCGGCATGTGATATTGGTGGCCACTTTCTATGCTTCCAGTGCGTGAGACATGCGGTCAACGAGGCAGTTTTTGGGCAGGGATGGCAACGAAGCATCAATGTTGACAATGGTACGCTGAGGTGTCTGGCAGCCATGTCTGATGATTGTCTAGGGTGCATACCGCACGATCTTATTAGACGGGCATTCGCCGAGGACAAAGCAGGAAAAGATATCCTTCGCAAACTCGACGAACGTTTGGCAGAAGACAATCTTCTGAAGACTCAGCTCCCACTCATCCGGTGTCCTTTTTGCAGCTACGCAGAAATTGACGAACTCTACCTTCCGGAGACCCACAGGTCTTGGCGTTTAAAACGGGCGGGACCTCCTTTCATCTATACCATTTCAATTTTGATCTTGAGCGTTGGCACGATACCCTTCCTTTTACCGGTGTTTTTGCTATTTTCCTTCCTTTTCATCCTGGTCTCCTCGCAACAGACTTTCGGCGACTATGCCGTTGGCCTCCTTAATGCCTCTGTTCTACGGCTTCGTCGAAAACGTCATGGCTTAAAATTCGTCTGTCAGAACCCAGACTGTGGACGTCCATCCTGCATTTCGTGCTCTAAAGGGTGGAGTGATATCCATATCTGTCACGAATCCTCCCTTATTGCTCTACGGACACAAGTCGAGCTAGCTATGTCTCAGGCCATTAAACGGACCTGCCCTCGATGCAACACATCTTTCGTTAAGTCTTCTGGCTGTAACAAACTCACTTGTGTTTGCGGATATCAAATGTGCTACGTATGTCGGAAAGATATTGGAAACGGAGAAGGCTACAGGCATTTCTGTGAACACTTCCGCCCTAACGGTGGAGGAGGCTGTACGGAATGCTCCAAGTGTGATCTGTATCGATGCGAGGATGATGAGGTTGTGGTCAAGAAAGCCAAAGAAGAGGCAGAGCGCCAGTGGGTGGAGAAAGAAGGTACTGATCTGGGTGATGACGATAAGGTCAGAAAGGTACTGGAGGACAAATGGAAAAAAGACGGCGAGGCGTCTTGGTGGGAAAGTAGATGGTGGCAGTGGAATATGCCGAATTGGCAGAACATGTTGGATGCTGTAGTTGAAGCTGTTGTTGAATGAACTTTACGGTCTCATGTTTATGCAATTGGGATGGAAGCATGGGAATGGATAAGGGATTGGATTGGGACTGGAATTGGAACCGGTGTCGGGCTTGGGATTGGGCATAGCGTTTGAGCGTCGTTCGGGATTTGGTTTCACGTAAATAGATCACAAATGGTAATCAGTAATTTGACAGGTTCTGTCATTTTTAACATTTATGTATTGGGCGATATGTGTGTTTCCCCATGATCCATATAACGCCAGATGTGCTCGTCCAAAGGTAGCCCTTTAACGCCTTCCAGCATGACCCCAACCAACCCTCTGCATATTAGTTAGCATGCTAAGAGGAAACGGCCTTGGCCATTGCCAATTCCGAACTTTTGGCCCAAGTTCCACTCGGTTCTCTCCTATAAAGGATCAACTTTCCATCATCGCCAGATGAGCCTAATAACTGCCCGTCATCATCAAAATTCACACGCCAGACAGGTGTCCCACTAGGCTCCAATCTCGACACTTCTTTAGTAACATGCAATACCTCTCCACCCTTGCCCTGACTCCCCTGATGTCGACCCGACCGACTACTAGCCAATCCAGCTCCAATCCCAGAAGGAGTATTTTTCGCATTATTCTCCGGTGTTCTTTGCGCAGAAGCAACCACTTTCTCCGGCAACTTCGAATAATCCTTGCTCTTAAGCTCCTTTCCCCCCTTCGGTGGCGTCGTAACCTGATACACCCTTACAAACCCATCTTTACACGCCGTAGCCACAACATCAAAGCCCCTGATGCTGCCCGGCGCCCAAGCAATGTCTCTTACTAGACCCCTATGGCCCTTCAACTCTGCGGCACGATAGAATTCCTTAGTGCTAGAAGCACCTAGAGTGACGGCGTGGGAGATCTCTTTAGTACGCCAGATAGTCGCCCTGTTCATACTGGCAACCACAACCCCCAAAGCATCCCTCTGAACCCCCTGTCGAATAGCCGCATAGCAGGGCTCGAGATTCGGGTCAAACATCACCTTGAACGCAACCTCCTCCCCCCGTGCAGGTTTATCGCACACTTTAATGCTATCCAGCTCGGCCCAATTGTCCATGTTTTCCGGCTCCTCGTTCTCATATACGATAAGTAGACCGTTGCGGTTTATGAGCGCTAGGTAGGTGTGTCTTGTTTCTGGGTTGTGTTTTATGGAGAAGGAGAGGTAGGGTGCGCGTGCCACGGAGCGCAGCTCACAGACGGGTTTGTTGTTGTGGGAGTTGAAGCGTCGGCCTTTACCTGGGGCCAGGGTTGGGTCTTCCACCCAGATCTTGAAGCGTCCGTCCATGCCTATGGATGCTAAGAGGTTGGGGTGGATGGTTGGAGGGAACCAATGGATCTGGTTCATATTAGATATATTATCTGCGAGGCAGTGGATGAGATGGGTTTACTTCTAGGATTTCAGAGTTATGAGCTCCCCATGTATCGCACAGATTCCAGGTCCCGTCATGGTGGAGATTGTATACTTTTATTTTGCCATCTACAGAGCCGGAAGCGAAGCGATTCCCATACGTGTTGAAAGCCGTGGCTTGTATCATATCTCGATGGCCATTCTGAAGAAGAGAGAAGCCCTCTGGCTCTATCTCTTGAGGGTTGTCATCCATTCTATGAGTTGTGAATTAAGTTGCTTGTGGAGGAACTATGTACCTTTTTATAACATAACCTACCTAAGTTCTAGTGATTCAAGAGACTGAGGGGCTGGGGCTGGGGCGGGACGGGAGTTTTGGGGGGAACCGTGCACACAAGGCTAGCTAGTGCGACTTTCTTGCATTCGTGGCTTTTCACTTCACTTCAGCCTCGTCAACAACAACATTTCGTCTGGTCATCACCTCGACAACTCTCACATGGAGCTGGCGCGCCTCTCATCCTCTCTGAATCTTTGAATAGTCTCTCGAGTACATAATGGTCATTCGCACCACGACAATGACCAGTTCACCTTCATCCCCAGCCGCACTTTCCTTCACCGAGACTCTAAGTCTTCTGTCCCTCTCGCTCGCAAGCTTTGCGGTCATCGCAAACACCTTCCAAGGCGATGGCGCTCCTCTCGTTGCCTCTCTCGCATTCAGCGGCATTGCATTCGCTGCTTCATACTCCATGATACGATGGCTGGGTCCAACATTCATGAAAGCTGGTTTGAAAGGGAAAGATATGAGCAAACTACATAAAAAGGAGATTCCCGAGACGATGGGTGCGGTCTGTGCTGTGGTGTATATCTTGATCGTTACTGTGTTCATACCGTTTCCGTTCTATAAGGATATTGTGGCGGCTACCTCTGGAGGTGGGAATAGGGATGTGGTCCAGGAGACCATTGAACACGTACAAAGGGGGAGGTTTCTGCATAGGTTTCCACATAGCAAGGTATGCCCTTTCCATCATTCACCAAGAATCTGGATGTTAACAAGAGAATTAGCTTGCCTCTTATCTATCTGCAATCATCACAGTCCAATCTGTCTCCATCCTTGGAATTGGCGACGATCTCTTCGACATTCGTTGGCGCCATAAATTCTTCATCCCAGGAATCGCCAGTATACCCCTCCTAATCGTCTACTTTGTCGATTTTGGCGTGACCCACATCGTCGTTCCCATCCCTTTCCGCCCCTATCTAGGAGAACTCCTCCAGTTAGGAATTCTCTATTATTTCTACATGTTCGCCGTCGCCATCTTCTGCCCAAACAGCATCAACATCCTTGCTGGCGTGAACGGCATCGAAGTCTCCCAATCCCTCGTGATCGCCATCCTCCTGGTCCTAAATGATTGCTACTACCTGCTAGTACCATACCCGCATCCAGCAGTAGACTCGCATCTCTTCTCCCTCTACATGCTGCTACCCTTCATCGGCGTCTCCCTAGCACTATGGTGCCACAATTGGTACCCCTCCAAAGTCTTCGTCGGAGACACATACTGCTATTTCGCAGGTATGGTTTTCGCTGTCGTAGGGATCCTAGGCCATTTCTCCAAAACGCTGCTCTTGCTCTTCATCCCGCAGATCTTCAACTTCCTCTATTCCGCGCCCCAATTATTCCGTATTGTGCCCTGCCCACGCCATCGGATGCCTCGTTTCAACGCCCGGACAGGTTTGCTGGAGTGTTCGGTGACAGAGTGGCAGCATCCTCCCAATCCTGTGGTCGCAAAGGTGTTGAAGCTGCTGCATAGACTGAATTTATTGAGAGTTGAGATGAATAGCCAGGGGCAGATTGTCGAGAGTACGAACTTTACGCTTTTGAATTTGTGGCTGGTGTGGTTTGGGCCGAAGAGGGAAGATAGATTGGCCATAGAGATCTTGGTCATGCAGTTCGCTGTTGGTCTTTTCGGGCTGTTTGCTAGGCACAACTTTGCTCTGCTACTGTTTGAGTCCGACAACTTGAATGTATAATTTGGATATACCCAGTGTAATGCAAAAACTTGTACAGTACTGTCACATACAAGCAATTTAAGTCATCAGATGATTGATTCAAGGATTTTTTTAAATTTTTAGAATGCCGTAGAGGCTTCATCATGACTGGAGCTACTTGTACAACAAAGTATCGCCTTCTTAATTAGAAGAACATTGATGTGTGCCCAGCAAAGGGGATCAAACATGCGTGACCACGCATAGAGTACGGCCGCCCGTAATACGCCTTATATCCCAAACCCCCTTTTGAACCCATCCCATTCGTGAGAAAAAAACGCTCAAAGTCACAAAAGAAAAAAACGCCGCGCGCTATTAGCAGCAAACCACGTAAAGCGAAAGAGTTCTAAGTATGTTACAGAGTACCATTCATTCGTTCGGATGGCAAAGTAGACCTGGCAGCAAGATCTGAAGTGGAGATAGGTGCGGAAGACATTGGATCTAAAGACTTCTCAGCTATAGGCGTGTCAACGATCGCCGAGCCTTCTAATATTCCCGGTGCCTTAGCTTCCTCGATCGTCGATAGCGAAGGCTTCAGGACAGCTGGAGCGATTGTCGGACTGCTTCCTCCATTGTTGTTGCTCGTGTGTGAATTATCGTTTTTCTTCATCCTCGCAGCCTTATAATCGCTCAAGCTCATCTTCTTTGTCGGTTTGGCAGGACTAGGATGCTGACCGATGCCGTTGACGGCCGGAGCAAAGGTACTGGGGAAATGCACGGTTCCAAAGGGAGACTGTGCCATGGACCCAGCTGCCGAAGACGGGGTGATAGAACCAGATAGTGGCCCTGACATGTTCGGGGTTGTAAATGTAGGGGTAGCAGGCATCTGAACCCGCAAGTCAGGCGACCTTGGTCCTGGAGGATACGGCCCGTTGACATTATTCGGATTACCTGGCCATGGTGGTGGAGGAGGTTTTATTGAATTACTAATCAAGATGGCAGGCAAATCACTCATGGGTACATCTGCCGAGAGCTCCACGGATGGCGTTGAAGAAGCGATGCTTGCGTTTCTACCCTTGACCTCGACGGGTGATTCTGTACTGTATCGAACAGGCAGATCTAAACCCATCGCTACTGCTGGAGGCCCCTGACCGTTCACATTCAGGGTTTCGGTAGAATGCGTTGGTTCGGGTTGATCATTTGTTCCAGACAGTTGAGATTGTATCCTCTGGCGGTTCTTGAGAAGACGCTTCGCAAGTGGCACAATTGTTCTCTTGGGCTTCGCTGTCTGTTGTTTCCACCAGGAATTGTCAGGGTCGTCGGTTTGTGTTGAAGAGTCGGCGTATGCACCCTTAGGAACTATGGAGCCCTGCCGTGATTGGTATACCACTGATCCAGTCCGCGAAGCATGATTCTCTATTTGAACAGCTGTGGGCGACACAGCACTGAATGGCGACCCGGACTTTCGACCTGAAGTACTTGCGTCCACATATTGCTTCGAGCGACCGTTTGGTTGTGAGATTGACATCCGAGCTGCTTTAGACCGCTGTTTAGTTTTCGGGGCTGGTTGAGGTGTGGTCGATTTCCCCGTTGAGTTCCTCTGCCGTTTTTGGGGCTGTTCCATTTTCTTGAACGACTCTTCGGTCATTTGGATCTTCCTCTTTTCGCGCTCCGTCTGTCCAGTTAAAATGCCGTTGGACTCTCCAACTCCGTTAGGGGTCAGATCTCGGCTGTGAGGTTTGCTTCGACTTGATCCTGAAACTGAGCGATTGTCATCCTCGTCACAAGGATCTGGTTCCCCTTCACTGGCAGCTCGGCTATTTGTAGCATAACCAGTACTTGTTGGAGAGACATGATTTTGCTTTGGTCTGCGGCCTTTTTTCGATTTCACCACGTTCGATTGAACATGGGATCTCCCATGGTAGTTTCGATGGAATCGAGCAAACGCACAGTCGTTGCCGAGATCACATGCACAACCTCCGTGATCTGAAAGAACGTTATGGACCATCTGGGAAAGCTGGTTGTATTCTTCTTCATTGATGCTTCCACCATCAAAGGGTGGTCCGTCTTCATCACCCAGGTTGAGCTGATGTAGGTATCGCGACCGTAAATTCGCTGGGAACCGGAAGTCCCAGGGAAGGGTGATTTGTTCATTGGCAGCAAGCGGTCGTTCGCTTACCAGCCAGAAGTGATACGCAGACCTTGAAGCGATGAAGGTCTCTATGGATGTATTCGCCCGACAGCTGCGGCGCACGTAGCGGCAGATAGATCCTTCGGTGCGAGTGTCAATGCAGAGAGGTAGGCGGGGTGGAAGAAGATGAAGGGCCTTGAGTGAGCCATGTCGGACCACTGGTTCTCAGCATCCTCGCAATAATCCTTCTGGAAACCTACGATACCGTTCAATTCTCCAATACGGCCGGACTGGGAAAGAGATGTCGGTGTTATCAAGGTTCTCCACGAAAGAGATATGTCGCCGATCGTAGTGTTCATCGTCTTGATGACTAGTTCGGGCCACTTCAATGTGTCGACGGGGATCTTGAGCTGTTGGAAATGGTCCTCTGGGTTCGCAATGCCTGTGTCGTTATGTAGAATTTGCGGGTCGCGAAGCCAGGCTGACATGGAATTCGTTACTGACAGGCTCGCAAAAGAGTTTGTAGGACTTAGTTGGACGTCGTCATCGTCGTCGTAGAGTCTGAGGAAGCTGTCTGAATAGGAGTGGACTTGAAGGTCGATGGGTAGATCCGGTGGTGTATGAGCTGGACTGGGAGGATGGACATGTGTATTCGGTCGTGAATTGATGGGTGGGCTGCGTTTGTGTTGCGAGTTGATAGATTGATTCGACCGGTGGCCTTTCTTCTTCGTATGGGGTGGATGGTCTTGAGGACTGCCGTTTCTGTGAACTTCGAGGTCGTGAAATCCGTTGATCTGTATGTCTGCAGGCTTTGACTTCTTCTTGTGACTCTTCGAAGGTGGCCGCTTGGTTTTCTTGTCGCTGCTATCGTTGCTTGCCTTGTTCTGTCGGTGATGCCGTTGTCGCTCGGTCGCATGCCGCCTGTCTAGGGGTCGCGGTTTGCAATCAGCACAAGAGTGGTCGAATTCCTCTCTCGAAGCATCGGCGACTCGGCCAGGATAGAAACATTCGATGTGCTGCCAGGTGTCGCATGTCTCGCAATATATTGTATTTCCATCATCGTCAGGATAGTCGCAAATGCATTTAATTGTGTAGGGCTCCTCGTCCATAGACTCGGTGACGAGGAGCGCATCATTAGCAGAGTTTGAAGCAGCGGAATTGAAGGTAGTCTGGATCGGAGTCGCGACCTGCGTTGTGATCGAGAGAGGTCTTTCTGTCATAATCTAGCAAGAGCCTCGAGGTGGCTGTTCGAGTGAAGGGACAAAGGTGGGTTCACTGATTCCTAGGCCTGAGTCGCATGACGAAGACGGCCGCGACTCGAAGGAAAGGACTGTCGCAGAGCGAGGAGAGGGATACGTCGCGACTATGGCTGTCATCAGATGTCAGAGCGAAGTGTAGGACCGCCTGATCCTCGATGTGTATGAACAATGGCGACTCGAGAGACGGCAAGACGACGAGGGAGGGGGCCAAGACGAGAGTTGACGACGACGAATGCTTCATCAACCGTGTTGCTCGTCGTGATATGTCTCAAGATGGACTCGTATGGCTGTGTTGAGGCCTGCAGTGAGCTCAAATTCGTGATTGAAGGCTCTTCCAACCCGAAGGGGGCGAAGGGGACGAGAACGGAGTGGTAGTATCTGGGGTACAAAGACAGGCTGTCAACAGGCCATGCGTTCGACGGCTCGCGCGTCGCAATCGCAGTGGAAGACTCGAGAGGGGGAGGGGATTGCGTTCGAGGCGGATGGCCAGGTCGACTTGGGCTTGCATGAAGATGTTGGAAAGTGAGGAGGGGGAAGGAATTGGGAAAGACTCCTGCTGGCCTGGGCACCCGCCTTTGCTGAACTCCTCCCAGGTTAGCGTAAAGCTCACTGTAGGCTCACTTCGCTCGCCTTATAGACTCCGTCGGACGTAGGGAGCCATATGCGCTGCATCGTTAGCCCAACGCCTGCAAGCACGCTGTACCGCTGACGCCACGGCAAATGAGCGAAGAGCGGGCGGGGGGGGAGAGAGAGAGAGAGTCGAAAGAAGAGAAGACTGTCTAATAATGAATGAAAAGAAATGCGCCTGTGGGACAGATTAGTTTGGAGAGAGTCAGGGAAATAGCAATAATCCGGACTACAAGTGAGTCTATCCTCGACAATACCAGGAGTACCTAGGTAGGCAGGGTAGGGTAGGTGGAGGGTAGGGCAGTGCTGTGAGTTTGTGTTGAGTCGACAAGCAGGCAAGCAGGAAAAAAAGGACGATGAAATGAGTTCAAGGCACAGGCGCTGCAATTGGCTTACGGGGAGGCGTTCGGGGCTGCAACTCTGGTTTGGTGCCGGCTAGCCTGCTGCCGGCTCGAGTCTTCCAGGGGTTGCTGGCGAATGAGGACAGTCCTTCTCAAAAGGCCCTCCAGAGTGATATAAGCCCTAAACCGTATTTCGACCGCGCGTTGGGTCAAGTTGCAGGCACCGGACAGCGCTGAATAATAATTAATAATAATACGGAGGTACAAAGTGCAGAAGTCACGACCTTTGAACTCATTGGAATATTTTGAAGAGGCTCTGTGAATTTATCACGTGAGTATATGTATTCTTGGATATCTTATTAGTTAAAGAATGGAAAATAATTATTATGAATGTAAAGTTGTGTATGTCACCAAATTGATTGATAGTCTTCCGGTCCATTTAGATTTCCAGTACCGAGGTAGGGTTCTAATAAGTTGCCAAGTTAACCCCCTTATAAAATATACCCAGACCAGACTTGTAGATTTCCCTCTACCTCCATCCCCCACAACCGCCATGGCTGAAACCGACATCATTCCTCCTCTTCATCCTTACTACCCAGAAGGCATTCTCCTGTCCGGGTCCAATTTCACCCCGAATAGCCTTGATGCCGTAGGCCTTGTCGCCGCCTTCGGAGCAGGATGTGCAGTCATTCTGGGCTCAACTTTACTGCTTGCAAAGCGTGTCAATCCGAGTCTGAAGTTCACAGACAGGGCTTTGATACTATGGTTTGTGTTGAGTGAGTCTCTCTTATTAGTACTTACACTGGAAAGAGATTGCCTGTCCGCGTGTGGGACATTTTGAGACATGTTCTGACTTCCAAACAGGTGGGACAATTCACCTCTTCTTCGAGGGCTATTTCATGTACAATCATTCTCGAATGGGAAGCCGGATGGATCTGTTCGGACAATTGTGGAAAGAGTACGCGTTGTCTGATTCTAGATACATGCACTCTGACCCCTTTGTGCTGTGTATGGAGACTTGGACAGCGGTAGGAATCCTTAAACCTCCTCCGCTTCATGATTCATCTACTGACAGCTTCAGATCACCTGGGGGCCATTGTCATTCTTGACAGCTGTGCTTATCACCAAGGACTCTCCCTACCGACACGTAAACAAGCCTTTTCCCTTTCTCTGTTTTGCCTCCTGTGTTGGGTACTAATTCCTGCATAGGCCATCCAAGCCCTTGTTTCGACAGGTCAATTTTATGGTGATTTGCTTTATTATATGACCAGTCTGTTTGACGATTACTTTTCGGGGAGGAGGTTTTATCGCCCTGAGCCATATTACTTTTGGTTCTACTTTGTGTTTATGAATGCCTTCTGGATCATAATCCCTCTGCGTAAGTGATCACCTCGGATGCGACACGATGTGCTAATATTTTGTAGTGTGTCTATGGAGCAGCATCAAGGCATCAGCGAGGGCGTTTTCGATATCAAGTAAGCTAGCGGTTAATGGGAGTGTGAAGAAAACGTTGTGAGGGCGATGGGAATTGTAAAACATGAAATTGTGGTGGCGGTGGTGATGGTGATGGCTTCACTTTTGCAAGGCGAAGGCAAGTACGATTAAACACGGCGAAATGCATCTTTCTGAAGACTAAGATTTACTCAAAACATATTAATATTAATGGACATAACCTTCAAAATCAAAGCACACATAGCCTTAATCGGTGGTCCCCTCCCCGCCTCAAGCCCAAATTATCCTCCTCCCGCCAGACAGTCATTTGTTGCGAATTCCCAACCTCAACCAACCTATCCCTACCTGATGAAGCAGCGACACGGAGTTCAGATCACACAAGATTGATTCCCTATTGCATCTTAATGTCTTCCCAAACCAACATAAACCGCACCTCAAAATTCCGAAGCTGTCAAATCTCTTCTTCATACCATCGCACGAAGCGACGAGCACAATGAAAAAAAAAGGACGGACAAGCCGTGTGGGCAATCAAAAATTCCGCCGAACAAGTGGCCGAAACCAATTGAACGATTCTCAACGCCCCGATGTGCAATGGAGGTTTCGTATCGTAGCTTCCATATTCATGATCGTGGAGAGCTTCAACAAGGTAAGTATGAAGAAGAAAAGCAGGAGTTGGGAGCGAAGAGAAGCTTTTATATCCAGGGAGGGCGCTAAAGTGATGACTCAGCACAAGTCTCGGTTAAACAGTGAACGAAATATGCATTTTGAGCAAACTGCTGGAACCTTTCCTCTTTTAGCCAAGCTCTTGTATACCTAGACTTTAAAAGGCATGAGAATCACTATTTCAACTCTGCCTATGCCTACCTCTAGGTAGGTACAACTCAAGGGTTCTACAGAACAGGCAGATTGCGGGGCTCAAAAAGGAATAGAACATTAAAGAGAATCAGAAAGGAATCACTCGCAAACAGCGTTTCTCAGAGCAACAGAAAGACGGAATGAACCTCAATGTAATGATGCTTAGATATATTAATAGTCCTGTACCTGGGAACTAAATGGGCGTGCTATGCTATTTAGTACCACCAGACGATTACCTCGGTGCTTCTCCAGGACTTGTGAATCACTCATCACTTCTTAACCTTGGGATTGATACCTACTCTACTTTATAGCCCTTGACTCTGGTAAAGTAATAATCCTGTATTACCTAGGAACGTAGCGGAGGTACCTACTGAATATATGGCTTTTCTGCCTACTGAAGTTAGCGAGAGTGAATGATTCAACCGACAGCCTGTAGATGTGACTGCCATACATAGATAGACACCAGTTATTGGGGGTTGGTGTGAGGTTTCTAGATATTTAATCATCGATGTTATCAAAATAGGTACTGTACTTCTTGAAACACCCCAAAAAAAGGATCAACATCGTCTGACCCCGTCATCTGCCGCGCTACTGTACCAAGGATCCCCGCCACTTTCCAACCCCCAAACTTATCTCCACAACTTCCAAGGCCAGCCCTACTTGTACTCCATACTCTCTCACAACCAACCTAAACCAACCCTCAACAACACGAAATCAGATAATGATGAAGTTCTCCCTCGCCATCCTCTCGCTCTTCCTGAGTACACTCGTCGCATCAGTAGACTTATCGTTCTTCCCAGGAGGCCAAAAGGTCCTCGACGATAAGGGAGAAGCTGTTCCCGGCGAGAACCCCCTCACCTTCTGCAAAGCAGATCATGGCGACGATATCCTTGAGCTGGAGCACGTTAACTTGACCCCAAATCCCCCTCTTAAGTAAGTTATCTCGTTCCATATCTAAGGCACGGGCTGATATAAGAAACAGAGGAAACACGCTCACGATCGAGGCTGTTGGAACACTAAAGGAAAAGGTTGAGAATGGAGCGTATGTGATTCTGCAGGTCAAGTATGGCTTGATTAGACTTGTGAGCACGAAAGCAGATCTCTGCGAGCAAGTCTCGAATGTGGATATGGAGTGCCCGATTGAGAAGGGCAAGGCGGTCATTACGAAAGATGTTGAGTTGCCAAACGAGATCCCACCTGTGAGTACTGTCATGCTGCGAGTTTATTCACGATGCTAATATGACGTTAGGGAACATACACCGTCTTTGCGGATGCATACACGGCGGATGATAAGAAGATCGTCTGCTTGGAAGCTACTGTTCGATTCGATTGAGATGGAGGCAGGGGATATTGGTAGGAGGGGATGCTCAGGGGAGGAGCTGTAATTGGGAGGGAGAGATACATCGCTTGCTTTTGCAGATACCTTGGTCGCGGAGTTTTTTCCTACGGACATACATTGTAACACGCTCATAATCAAGCGCAGGATATACTGGGTAGTTTTGCTATCAGCAATGAACCTAGCAATCACCCTGACTCTTAATCTTCTGTTGCTACGTGAAAGCGGACGGGTTTTATGTGAACGAATAACCTGATCTGGTATTCCACGGAGCAAGGCTCTTCACATTCTGGTAAAACATGCATATGCAAAGACACTGAAATAATGCCTGTGGATACTGGTGGCTTTAATAGCAAAGTGGTCCATGACTATTCATGCATTCGTACAAACAACGCCAGTAGCTCAACCCTTATAGACCATAGAGGGAGACCTGTTCCCTACGACCAACAAAATACCCATGATCCTTTCCTAGACCTACTCGCCGAATAATCTTCGTACTCTCCTCAGAACACTGTCCTTCTCGGGGTCATATGGATGGTCTTTGCTTGGAATCTCGAGTAAAGCTGGAAAGGCTGCTGTGTAGGTATCGACTCGGTGGCGTATTCTCTCGGCAATCTATGGCACATCAGCTTCTGCGACCAATATCCATCGAAGATAAATCCTACATGTTGGTTGATCAGGAGAATACCAATGTCCTTCCGCTCAGTTGTGAACCGATTGAAAGCTTCTTCGATGGCTGCGTTGTCGGTCTTGCTGTCGACGACTAGAAAGTTCTTTTGCGAATCCGGAGGTTGAGTGACATGCTAAACCATTGTTAGCAACAGGTATAATGTGTAGGCTCGTTGTCCGGAGGTCTTACACCAATCCCAGCCAGCAGCAATCCAGTTACCGAGTCCTGTGTAGATGGTTAGTAGAGCTTCCCAATGCCAGTCGCAAGAGCTCACCTCATCCCCAATAACGGCAAGGAATTGCCGATCCTTATACGCAGATGCTGGAGCTGCCATCTTTCCTCTGAGTTGGTGATGTCTTCACAGGTGCTCTCAAAGTTCTAATTCCATGTCATACAACAAGGCGGAAGCTTCGATCAGGCGGCATGACGCTAAAGGAAGCGCTATTCACCACCCCTGCAAACAGCTTCCTCCGCACAGCTTCCAGCGCCTGAATATGCCACTTGTAAACAAAGAACAAGGTTCTTTGCTGAACTGCCCAAGCATCAAACCAACCTGATGATGTGAGGACAACGTAAACTTCTCGCCCATCATGCCGAGACTTATCCGCAGAAAGCCCTTAATTGAGCGCGTAAAAGACTTCATCAATCCCGCGGATTTCTTGCTCTGGCTGTCCGAGGAGGTCGAAACTAGGGACTGGGATTCTAAGCATTTTGCGACACCTTTGGCTCTAGGACTGCATGTTGTTCTTCTGATTGCAAGGGCGAATAGTGGTAGATCTACCAGTGGAGCAGATGATGTGTTTGGGGAAGACTATTCAAGTACTGGCTGGCTGGGCTACATTGTAAGGGAATCGGTATACTTCCAACAAGAAAATCATGCTGACTTGTTTCGCAGGCTTCTTTCATTGTCTACCTGTTGACCTGTTTCTCTATTGCAAATGCAGCATACACATTCCTTCGAAGACGGCATTACCGAATGTTTGAGAGCTCCATCGACACTCCGCAAAATACCCCTTCAGCACATCGAGTTCGCGTTGATTCTTCGCCAGTATCTTCTTCACCACTACGGTTGCTTACGTCCATACTTGGAGACACAAGTGCTGAATCAAGGGCACATCCTGATCCAACCCGCGATGTCTGGGAAATCGCAGTGTGGGACCCAATACCAATTTGCCTCCGTTTGTTCTGTCTTTTTAGCCCTGGCCATGTTCTGGTCTATTGGCTCTTCCTCCCTACCCTTTCCTCGGACCCTCGACCGAGCATGACGGTCTTCACAGCAATATTTCTGGAGGTGCTCCTATCTTCACAGCTACTTCTTTTGCAGTCAGCATTTTCACAGCAAGAGAAGGACTCTGCTATCATACATAAAGAGGTTATGAGCGAATATGATATCAAATACGTCCACCCGCGACTAAATCCTCTTGTTCGCGATGTCGGCACCCAATACACGGGAGAGGAAAAAGAGGGGGCTATCGATACCTACACACCCACAGTCGTTCTCAAACGAGGATTCCGCACAAACCCAAACCCCAACTACGCCAAACACGTGGACCCAGACAATACTGAAGGGATCACTCGACAGGCACTTTCGCCAGTCTCTTCATACACTCCATCAGCCTATAATTCTCGTGATCCAACGCCTTTCAGTGGAATGACGCCACGGCCGCCCATTCGTCAGCCTCAATTCCGTCAAAGTATTGGCAGCGCGATCTCGACTGGCACAAATACAGGCGACGGGGGAAGCCTGGGTGTCTATAGCCATGCAAACTCTCCTCTGAAAAAAGCTACGAGTATGTATGACATTCAAGGCAACACACGTGACCCCCCACGCAATTCGTTCGAGATGGCGGGGCGGGAAATCCAGAACCACCGTGAGAGAAGCCATAGTCCAGCCAAGAGGCAGAGCGAAGCTCCTAGGTCTCTTCTTGGACTAGAGAATGATAGACGCACAAGTTCTCCCGGTGGGTTTGGATTGAAGCCACTGCCTGGGCATCAGTATAATAGTCCTTATAGGAGGGCTCCGTCCAGGTTCGCTTAACTCGGGGGATATTTTTTTGGCATTGTTAGGCATAAGGCATACTCTGTATTGGGTCAGAGAATGGGATGTAATTGTAGTCAATAGATGCATTTACCACTATACAATGCCAGGTTATCGTCTGTGAGTTTCCAATTTTCATTTTGTATTTGTGTATTGATTTATCAAAGAAATATAAAAGTAGGGAAGTCATGTAAGAAACATGTCGCCGAACTTTTTTTGAGAAGCTGTTAATAGTTCTCCGTCAAGTACCTAGGTATCCAATCGCCGAAATCACAGGCAGAGTCCATTCTAACCTCGAGGCAACGTCTCGAGCTCGCTGCGCTCGTACTGTTCAGAACCATGGAGACCAAGTTTGCGATTTTTCCACACCGTGGATAGTGGCACTAATTTATAATGTGCCAGGCGGTATGGAACATTAAAAGTCAACATCCCTAGTGAGGGCCGCTTTTTCTATCTAGCATAAGGAGGAAGGAGCGAGTGCTTCTTTGTCAATTCACAATCTATTAGCCCTTCCTGAAAATGTATAACCGATTTGACTACAGTTGCAACAGTTAGCCTTTGCCATGCTTCTGCGTCTGATCCGTGATCTGGTGCAGGTTCGTAAGGAAGAAGAAGGCGAGGGTTATGTGGAAGAGCAATCTTTTTTGTTGGTGTACCCACGTGTGTTCTGTTGCTAGGTCGCCGTCGCTCTTGCCGTACCTAGTTGGCGCCAGCATTATACTTGTTCGCTCGCTCACCATGCGTTAGCTCTACTCTTGTCCCCCGTTATGGAAGGCACGATGACAATGACAAAATGAGCTAAATCAGGGTGTAAATAAACGTCTTCGTCCCCGCCTCTTTCTCTTTCTTCCTCTTCCTCTTCATGCACTCTGCATTCCGACACGCACACCCAAACTTCTCACACCCATCTACTCTTTTCACAAACACTCTCAATACTTTCAATACACAACCATCAACTTTTTTCGTACGCACTCGATCGACAGTCGTCGTGTGCGCTGCTATTCATCGTGCTCAGCACGGTTGCGTCGGGTTCTCTCAGACGCACATTAACACCAATTCTTCATACGCCCGTCGACATCACTCTTCTTCTTATACGCCCATCGACATCACTCTTCTTATACGCCCATCGACATCACTCTTCTTATACGCCCATCGACACCACTCTTCTTATACGCCTACCGACACCACTCTTCTTATACGCCTACCGACATCACTTCTCTTCTCATACACGCACCGACATCACTTCTTTTCTTATACGCCCATCGACATCACTCCTCTTTTTATACGCACTTTATCACCTCTTTTTTATATACAGATCAAAACTTCATCGACTCTTGACGTGCTTGCTTGTCCAAAATGTCGACAGAAGTACATCCACCGACACCACCCCCGCACACCACTGGTGTGCACCATAACCTACCACACCGCCTCAGCTTCCGTAAGCTCTCAAACAGTCAATCTCGGGAATCTGTCAACACAGAGTCTTCTCAACGCTCTCACCGGCGCTCTACTTCACTGCAAGGTTTAGTATCTCGCATCCTACCTACTCGCCGCGAGGAGAGAGGACATACATTGCGACCTGATCTTGACACTGAAGGTCCAAGTTACACCGTCAAACATGACCATGATGCTCTAGCCACAAAGGTTCGCGTTTCAAGCTGGTCTTCTCAGAAGAGTCGATGGGGGCATTCTAGTCGAGGTGATAGTGCAGACACCACCCAATCCAATGGACATGGACGACTGAGCAAAATCTTTGGACCACTCAAGGTCATTGAAAAAGCGAAGGCAAAGATGGCCCCGCGGGCTGAGCAAAAGGGCGAGAGTTCGCAGGTGTCTTCGCTGAAGTCCTCTTCGCAACATTTCGCACAGGCCGAGAGCCATGTCGTTATTGTTGAACCTAACGAAGAATCTAATCCTGTAATGGAGAAGGAACCTTCCAAGACTCAGCAGATGTTTGAAAATAAGAAGGCTCGCAGAGAGCAAAGACGAGCTCTACAAGAAAGCGGCGACTTTCTTGGAGTCCAGGGCGCCAACCCGAGAACTGGTTACTTTGACATCAGTGATGCGACTAGCAGCACTGAGTTGAGTCAAACAACTGACGATATGGAGAAAAATATCGAAGTACGAGCCAGACAGAATGAGGATAACAAGACACAAATTGAAAAGTTTGAAGCCCCAGAGGCGGAACATTATTCGGGAATCGAGAGAGCCGAGTCAGACAGGGACTCAAGTAAGAGAGACACAGCAGAGCAGAAGAAGCTCGAGATTAAATTGTATCAGAGCCATCTACCAAGGTGGAAGGCTGCTGCGAATGAATGGAAGAGCATCGTGGAGCCTGCATTGAGCCCAGTTGAGCAGTCGTTGGCTGGAAGCCCGTTGAGAGGTCAGTGTTGATATCCACCCTTATGTGTTTGGAGCTAACACTTTGTAAACAGAGACTGCATCTGATGATCAGACTGTCCCGTGGCTCGCAGGAAATAACCCACCGCTCTATGTACCCAGAACCCCTACCCATAGCAAAGACTACTTTGTTGGTCTCCCAGCTTCATTTTCCCCTTTCATATGGGAGCGATCCAGCAGCAAACCTGCCGAATCTGCCTACAAAATTTCGCCAAAAATGACGATCCCTCGAAAGCCTGTCGGCTCAGGAGATACTCGCCAGAAAGGCAACAAGTCAGACGACACAGTTCTTCATAATATTACGAAGCACGAGCCGGCTGAACAAGCATTGAGTCAAAAGGAGGACTCTTTCAAAGTTCTTCCTGACATCACGAAGTCTCTTAATGAGCAAATACCGGGTCAACAGGAGGACTTCAAAATTCTTCCTCTCACCATAAAGTCTCTCAATGAGCAAACATCGGGTCAACAGGAGGATTTCAAAATTCTTCCTCTCACCATAAAGTCTCGCAATGAGCAAACAGCGGGTCAACAGGAGGACTCTTTTAAAGTTCTTCCCCTCACCATAAAGTCTCTCAATGAGCAAACAGCGGGTC